>JANAVB010018599.1:7113788-7251520 GCA_029216955.1 Iris pallida
TCTAATGCTTGACCCTTCACTGTTTTGAGGTATATAACCATTCATAAGGATGAGCAACATCGCCCAGGTAGCTAACCTAGAGTTAAGATGCTCGGTTTCTCATCAATACCCGAATGGGATTTATTTCGGAGATGACATGGATAGTCTGTCCTGTCACATAATGTCTTGTCTTTTGGACAGCAAAAAACCAAGGCTAGACATTCCTTCTCTACAGGAGTATACCTGTGTTCTGCTCCGACCATCAGTCGGCTAAGATAATAAATCGCTTGTTCATGCCCTATATTACTTTTTTGTACAAGAAGAGCACCAAGTGAATGATCCAAAGCTCGAACATATAGCAAAAATGGTCTTCCTATCACTGGAGGTACCAAAACAGGGGGATTTGTAAGGTATTGCTTGATGTCATTGAAGGCTTTCTGACACGCTTCATCCCAAACAAATGATACACCCTTCTTTAATAGGCGGGAGAAAGGCTGGCATCTTTCAGAGAGATTGGATATAAATCTCCTGATATACGCAATGCGACCTTAGAAACCACAGAGTTCTTTCAAATTACGAGGAGGATGCATTTCAAGAATTACTTTAACCTTATCAGGATCAACATGGATACCCTGAGAAGTAATGACAAATCCTAAAAACTTGCCACTGGAAACCCCTAAGAAAGACTTAGTAGGGTTCATTTTCAATTGATGCTGGCGCATCAGTTCAAATACTGTCTTTAAGTCTTGAATGTGATCATCTTTTGATCGACTCTTAACAGCAATGTCATCTACATAACATTCTACTGTCTTCCGTAGATGTTCTTGAAAGATGTTGCTCATGGCCCATTGATACGTGGCACCGGCGTTTTTAAGACCAAATGGCATAACTATATAATAGTAAACCCCAAGGGGTATACGAAAAGCAGTATGCTTCTCATCTTCTGGATGCATCTTAATTTGATTATATCCTGAGAATCCATCCATGAAAGACATACGTTCAAAATAGTATGTATTGTCTATCATGACATCAGTAATTGGAAGTGGAAATTCGTCTTTTGGACAAGCTGCATTAAGATCTTGAAAATCTATGCAAACTCGGACTTTTCCGTTCTTCTTCATAACAGGAACAATGTTGGCAACCCAATCGGGGTGTTGTTCTTCACGAACAAAACCACACGTGATCAGCTTTTTGACTTCTGCTTTAATTGCATCCATCATATCTGGTCGAAAATGTCGTTGCTGTTGTTTTACAGGCTTAGCATTAGGAAGAATATTAAGTTTATGAGTAGCAACTTTAGGATCTAGACCTGGCATATCCTCATAACTCCATGCAAAAATATTAATATATTCTTTGATCAATTTTATCAATTCTTTCTTTTCATCTTCAGAAAGATTTTTACTGATGAATATTGGTTTGGGCGTAGTTCCATCTCCAACGTCAATCTGGACAATCTCGTCTTCTGTAGGTGGTTGTCGTTGTTTAAAACGAAGGTCCCATTGAGTGTCCATCTGTTTAGCCCAAGGATCGTTCTCAAATGGTTCAGATTCACCATCAGTTTGAACCATATTTACTGAGAATATTTGTTCAGATTCATCATAATAGTCTCCTCTAACATATGAGGGGTGAGATGTATCAGATCTAATAAATTGGATTTCTTCCGAATCTGATGATTGTGAAGAACTAGAAGAGAATTCTTCTTGTATATCGTCATTAAACATGTAGGACGGATTATATCCCAATCTATGACGAGTTTTCTGGTAAAACGGATCACCACATAATGGTAGTCGTTTACCTTTGCCTTGATTGAGACCTTGCATAGTCTTTAAATCATATCCCATGTTCTGGACAATCTTGAGAGATTGTTAACTATATCTGTCAATTCTGATTCTTCCTTTATCTTTATCTTTCAGATCATCTGTCTGAGCAACAGGGAAATTTCTAGCCAGCCCAAACATAATTTGGCGCTTATTTTTCTTATCAGACGGAATCACGAAATAAGATTCTTCGTGACGTCTATAAGTTACACAAGCTTGCAATGAAGCGGCTACAGGAAGAAGATAGGGAGAAGATGTTAGAAACCTTTGAGCATAAGGTCCAACATCGACATGAGGAGGAAATTTTTTTTCCTTATTGTTAATGTATAAGGTTTCCTCTATGTCGTCTTTATACTGATGATTTTGATCATCAAAAGATAAAGTCATTCTTTCAATAAACTTGACAGCCATATACTCGAAAAGAAAATCTTCATTGATATCAAAAAGTACAGAATGATCAATATTGACATCATTTACAATTTGACTGCTACGTTTTGGATTAATCACTAGTGGACTATCATCCGTCTTCTGCGTAGATTTGTCAAGATTGACAATCAATGGAGGTTCTGGGTCATTCGTACGAAAAGTACGCCCTTTGACCTTGATCATCAAAGGTTGATTGTTGACAAGTTGGGGTTGGATTCGCCCTTTGACTTTGATATTCAAAGGTTGCTCTTCTGGCGGATCTTCGTTAATAGACTGATCTTCAGCAGATGATTGATCTTCAGCCATATCTGATATCTCTTTCACATGCTCTTGTTTGTAAAGCCTTGAGTCAGAAAAATAGGCTTCGACACCCTTGAAAGGATTGATATCAGCAAACTCAGTCTTTACAACCCCTTCAGAATCCATGTACTTGAAGCAATGGTGGAGAGTTGAAGGCACGATATTATGTTTATGTAACCATGGTCTTCCAAAAAGGATATTGTAGGATACGTCTGAATTAATAACATAGAATGTTGCCATAGTTCGAAGATCACCAATCTAAATCTTCAGACGAATCTTCCCCAGTGGTTTGCTCTTTCTAGAGTTGAAACCAACTATCGTAGTACTAATATAAGTCAGATCACTAGTAGGAATCCTCAATGGTCTTAGCATACTTTAAAGAATTATGCTAATGGAAGACCCAGGATCAATGTAAATTCTGTCAGCTTCAATGGATTCAATATACCCAGTGTAGCACAAAGGCCTGTCATGCTTGTTATGCTTCAACAACATATCTTCTTGTGTAAAAGTGATGTTGGGAATTGCTTTCATCATACTATGACATTGTGGGCATGACACTGGTATATTGTCAGGAGTCTTAAGTTGAGCTAAGCAAGAATCAGCTTACAGCAAAGCTTCACTCAAAGTTTCGTGACTTTCTTTAGAAAGGCGAAGCAACTCGAAGATAGATAATCTAGCAGGAGTATTAGCTAACTGGGCTAGAATATCAAATTTATAGGATTTTATCACCACCCCCTGACTGTAAGTAGACTTCAACGGGACGTCAAAGCGTACCGCTTTCTGTTTCCCCTTTTCAACCACAGCAGGAGCAAGAGACGGTTGAGTTGATGGTGTTTCAACATTCTCAGCTTCTTTGGAGGATCCTTCATAATCTTTATGGTACTCTTTTCCAGATCTTGTACCAGCAAAAGTTTCTTCTTCGGACTCAGGAGAAGGAAGTACCATATTACAGGATTTAGTCTTCCTTCCCTTAGCCTTCTTCTTACGAGGATTGTTATGAGGAACCTCAGAACCCAATCCAACAGTAGATTTTTGACTTTGAATTTGTAAAGGAAGTCGTATTCCTTTATCATAATTCAAACCTTCTGCCTTTTGAAAGTCATAACCCATCTTCTTCATGAGAAGGACAGATTGCTGACTGTACAAGTGAGTAGGCAGTAGACTTTCAACAGGTGGTTCCATAGAGGAAGAAGAAGAGATCTCTGTTACTACAGGAGAATGAGGAATAAACGTCTCTGTAGCTACGGAAGGAAAAGGATTCGGGATACGAGGAAAAATCCCTGTAGGAGCTTTTTCATAAGCAACGAAGACTTGTTATGCCCTGTATAAGGGAATACTATTCATGGCTAGCCACTGCTGATGAGTAAGCTTGAGCTTTGTAGGAGGAGCCAGACTTGGAGGACATATGTTCAATCCTCTCAGTCTATCTTCCAAAGGAAAGCCATCCCATAGATGATCTAAATCATCAGGATCTGGAATAACCTGAGAAATTATGTTACAGGTTTTGACTTTCTTACCTTTCTTGGATTTTGAAGTTTTACCTTCATCTTCCATTTCAGGTACTAAGTCAGGATGTACCTACATAATTTTACCATTCTTTAATGTAAGAGGCAACAATCCTTCATTTTCCTCCCTAGCAGGCGGGATATTCATAATCTTCATCGTCGCCTTCGGAATTGGGACAATTCCATCTGGTACTTGTTGTGGAGAAAAATCTCCAAATTGAAGAGAAACCATATTAGTTGTAACTGTATGGTCATCATTGGTTAAAGCGATAGCACCACCATTTATCAGCTCTTGGATTTTCTTCTTCAAAATATAGCAAGCACTGGTAGGATGATTAATGTATCTATGATAGATACAATATTTAGGATTGTCAGTCAGATTCACCTCATTAGGCCTCTTTGGCTCCGGAATCTGGAATTTGCCACTCTTCACCAGACATTGGAATATCCCTAGGATATCACTTTCGTCAAAAGAGTATTCTTCTTTTGGCCTGGAAGATTCATGATTATTCGACGTCGTTTTATTCTTGGAAAGATTGACCATAAGAGTGTCTTTTCCTTTCATATTACTATTGCCAGAATTATTACCAGGATTACTTTTCTTTTCTTTATCCTCAGAAGCAAAAATCATCCCATGTTCACGAGCCAACCTACCATTGGTCTCGGCAGAAACTACTGCTATGATAAACGAAGCCCAATATGTGAATTGGGAACCCGTGAAGACAGCGATGGATGGTCGTAGATTCATCTTGTATGTATCAATCAGTGCTAAATCTGGCATACCAGGAGGCATCTTTAGAGTCGCCTGTCGGAAACGTTCAATGAACGTCCGAGTATCTTCTTTCTCTTTTTGCTTGATTTCTATTAAGGAGGACATGTTCATGTCCATACCTCCTTCATAGAAGCGAGAGAGAAACATTGCCTTAAATTCATCAAAGGACGAAATGCAATTGTCGGGTAAACTACGATACCAGTCGTAAGCTGAACCCGTCAAGCATCCAATGAATACTCGAGTAAGAAGAGCATCATTTTTCTGCAAATATACAGTCATAATATCAAAGTAATTGATATACTGACTAGGAGAAGCCTTTCCATCAAATAATACCATTGACTGTGGCTTGAATTTCGGTAGAAAGGGTACATCATTCCAATGAGGAGGATCAGGTTGCTTAATCCCTAACCTCTGGAGTTGATCTTTTTGCTTCAAAACTTCAAACTGTGCTTTGAGTTCACGCACTGCTTGAATAGCTTCGCTAGTTTGTGGAAGCATATTTGATTGAAAAATTATTGGTTGTACCGTAATCTCCACCGGAGATGGTACATCTTCTGGAATGATGGGATCTGGAGATGCAAAATTTTGGTTAACAGCAGGCTCTTGAATATTCAAAGGTATATCAACCCCTTGGCTATCTTGAGTTGGTGCTGCTACCTGTACTGGTGTTACTATTGCCGATTGAGCAGTTTGCTGAGCCGTTATTATCCGGTGCATGCTTTGTATCATGTTAAGCATGTCTTTCAATGATTGTTCAACGGCAGTGAGACGTTGTTCCGTATTAACAGATGACGTCTCTGGTTCATCTCCAATAGCGTAGGATTCAACCTCTCTTGTAGATACAGAGGGATTAGTATAGAAGTATGAATCGATACTATCAGTTTCGGACTCAAGAGATTGAGTACCCCCAGCTTCAGAATCAGAATTCTGCAATTGTCTTTGTCTTCTTGATCGAGTATTCTGATATACTCCTTCAAAAGAATCAAGAAGTCTGTTGAATTGTTGTTGACCTGGGATTTGGGACGTGTTCCGTCTAGGACGTCGTCCTCTGTTGGTGTGAGATGCCATATTGACTGATGTATATGACAACTCATCAGCTTGTTGTTGGGGCGCACTAAAACTCAATCGATCAAAAAACTGACCGTCTGGAAGCCGAACAACAACATTTGATCACAATCTGGTGACACTCACAGTGATAATTTTCTTGGGGGAGTGTCACGGAAGATTGTCTAATTTTACGCTTTTGTATTAGCAATTCACGTAAATCAGAAGGAGTAGTCTTCTTTATTATATTTGGAGTAGCAAAATGTTTAGTCCCTTGTGTATAAAGAAGATTACTAGCTGCATTCGCAGAACCAAACTGTACATTTCTACGCGTTTGGAGTTGTGTGCACAAATCTTGAGATTTTTGAGCATGAAGGACTCTATTTTCATTGCGTGTGATTTGTAGGTTTAGTACTTTGCGTAGAGCAGTATAAGAAGGATGTTGGTGTAGAACTGAAGCTTTACCAACAACATTTTTATGCTGTATGTATTTAGGTACATTCACATTAGATGTAAAAATATCGTTGTGAATTTTATCTTCACTGTCACAGACAGGAGACTTACCTTTACGCGTAGAGCGTAAAAATTGACTATCTACCACGTCACAGACGGGAGACTTATTTTAACACTTAGAAGCACAAGCATTAGAGTCTGCCTCATTACAAATGGGAGACTCGTTCTTATGCACTGAGTGTAAAATTTGGTTTTTACCCACTGGGGGTAAAACATCATTTTTACGCATCGGGCGTAAAACCTGATTATCTTCACCGTCACAGACGGGAGATAAATTGCCACACTTAGAGTACAACGCTGAAGTAAGGACTGCATCGTTACGAACGGGAGCCCTTACGACAGGAGTGGGAAGAATTCCCTTGCCATCAGAAGCAACAGAGAGATCAGAAGCAATTTTGGATTTAGGAATCCAAACTTTTCGTGCTTTGCGAGATTTTTGAACATTGGAGCAGCGAGAACCACCCCCAGTTCGGAGCATCTCTTCATAAGCAGTCTGGTCGAAGTGTACAACCAGAGTCTTCTTTGTCGATCCAATCAACACATCATCATATTGAGCAATTGCCTCCTCGTCAGAGGAGAAGGTCGTCCCCAGCAGAGTCGCCATTTTTGTTTCACTTAACAAAATGCCTGGAAATTGGCTTTTGAAAATAAAACAAGAAAAAGTACAAGAAGTACAAATTTGATTCTGGAAAGTATTGCTATGGAAGTCTGATCTGTAAATGATCACTTTGTTCCTTGGACCATACGATGATGATGAAAATCACTGCTAGAAGATGAACAGTTGGAAGAACTAAGTCACCAGAAAGGTATCGACGCACTTGGGCACTGATGGCGAGGCCGAATGCTTTCCTGCTTTGCTTCACTCTGTTCTGGAAGAAAAGTTGAAGAAGAATGCTCCGAAAAATCAAAGTCTCTGGGCTCTGATCTCTATGTATTCTCTCCTCTCTCTCTGTGTGTGTTATATGAGAAAAATAAGTCTATTTATAGACTTGGCTTCTTGTGCGTAAAAACTCAGCAAAAGTTCCGTCTTTACGCTAATAACTGCCACCCATGACCGAAGTCATCCTCTGCATATGTTGACACGTATCCCATCATTTCAACAAGAATAGGATACACGTACACACGTTCTTCGAGATGTGTGGCATGAAAGCCATGTAGGCAAACCACGTTCCAAATTGGTGAAGAATAATAGGGCGTAAAAACAACCCAAAATATACTCTGAGCGTAAAGTAGTAGACTAGGCGTAAAATAGCCCTGACATGGACTTCCCGCGTAAAGTGGTTGTTAAACAACCTTGAGCGTAAAAGTAGCCCAAATAAACTTTATGCACACGTCAACTTTTGAGCGTAAAAACTCATACAGTCTCCATGCGTAAAAGAAGCCATACTGTGAGCGTAAAATAGCTCAGTCCACATACTAAACGACAACATTGGTCTCTGTGTAAAACAAATCCCTTCGAATTCTGTGATATATGCCATCATTAAATCTTCATTCAGACTTTGCATTAAATGCAAGACTCGACAGCTTTGTCTAGCGTAAAGTGGTTAGCCTGTCTTAGGCGTAAAACCATCGGCTTGACCCTGGCGTAAAACCATTGGCTTGACCCTGGCGTAAAGCGATTAGCCTGTAAAAATAAATCATGCTGAGTGGAATGCTTCTATCTCTTTGACTCATTCTATGAAGCACATTTTTACGCTCCTACATATACGATGAGCCTTAAGATCATAGGACTATGTGGCTATGACAACCGCAAAAATCGTAGGACAGTACTTAGAATGACTTAGTTAGCCTGACATAACTTGTTGCCTAACTCAATCGTGCAACAACTTAACCCTGGGACGAGCAATGGCTATGCCAAGCCTTGTATTCGAAGAAATGTGCAATGAGACTAGAGGGACACTTTGGCTATGCCAAGTTTCAGATATTGGGATGGAATATGCTTTATCAAGCATTGGATAGTGGTCGTGCATGCTTCACCAAGCATTTATATCGTGCAACGCCTATGGCTATGCTAAGTCCATAGCCTTGTGGCAACATAGACCAACTTTCCTTCTCCCAAGCCACAGGACTAAGGACCGAGTGTTATTTTGAAAGCACGTCGTGCAACACTTCTAAGCCGACCGTGGGACCTTTCTATATTCTAACTCAATCCGATCCGACTTGGAATTATTCTCTAAGCTATGTGGATTTGTCTCTTTTATTATCAAGCCTGATTGTGCATTTGAAAACTTTTGTTTTATTAGTGTGAAGGCCAAGTTTAGGTAAGTTCATCGAAGCTACCCACCTAAGAGAGGAGTCGCCTCGACCGAATGGGTCTTTGAGAAGCCGTTGCATGGCTAAGTCCGAACGCCGCTGGCATTTTGATTCCTCCGATTGAGCTAAGTAGGACGGGGAATTACATAGGCTGCCTGTACCCAATTTTCGTCTTACACCGAAAAGTGTTAACTTTTCGACGAGCTTCTTCACCCTTGGCTGGCCCAACCAAGCGAACAGTGTAGTTCTTCCAAGATTTGAACTCCTGAACCTGCCTACCTTCATGTCCGAACTTGAAGATCCTCCATACACACGCGTCCTCAAGCAGAACATCACGCACGGTGTATGTCGTTGATAACCCATGGCTCTCTGTGAACTGTGTGAATGATGATGCTCCCATCTCAGATTGAGTTTGCTGTAAACCTTGATCTCTTCCCTGGCTTTGATCTGCTGAAACCGATGTCGCTCCGTGAAGCTTTATCAAACCAACTGTCGCCAAAACAGGATCTGTGGAGCAACCCCACTTGGACACCGACTAACTGTCATGGGACCGACAGACTGACCCTTGATCTTTGAATTATCACCATCCGCCTCTTTGTCTCAACGAACCGAATCCTCTATATCTCTCAAAACATTTCAAAATCCCTTCTCAGCAAGTTCCCGACGATCCATCTCCTGTCCTCGAGCCTTTATTCGGTGTTTGTGGCCTGCATATACAGCTCAATGACTTGATCTTGTACATGCCACAACACAAATCTTCCCGAGCTAGCTGTTGGGAACCCTTCGCAAGCATCCAATTTTTGCTCCCAAATAGACTGTGATAACCATCATTTGCCTGCTTTCCTATCGAAACCAAGTTGTAGCACAAACTCGGTACATGTCGTACCACACTATAGAAGCTCAAAAGTGTCAAGACAGTGCAGTACGCTATTCACAGATAGCGATAGGATTTATCTATCAAATGGCGGCCAGTATCTAATCACGCCCAATGCCAAATAGTGCCACATTAAGATAGCACGAGCTGTCATATGACAATCTTCCTTAAAAAAGCTAAGTTGTCAGTCATAATGACAGACAACACGACAGTCGATAAAAATCTCTTCAAATCCCCAGCGCACGACGCTCGAGAAGATTTTGTCAGATTTGCCATAATAATGGCCGTTTGTTTTTCAGTACCATTCATCGATGGCACGAAGTGATTAAAATTCTTTACGGACTTGATGCTTTTCGCAGTTGGTGCCAATCAACAGATCGTGTCATTCATGTACTAGCGCCAATCAATCAATTATCATCCAGAAGTAGTTAGAGGATGTGGTGCACATGCCACTAATCTCAAAGAACGCACATACAACACTGCCTATGACCAAACGCACTTCTCTCACAGAATGTCATGCATCCAATGTAGTTAAACTAACCATTCGTACGACTGGGTAATTATGCGCCAAACAGTACATAATAAGCCCCATTTTATACTACGTGCCAATCATGATAACTACTTGATAGTTATTCCAAAATGCTGTAAATAAAGTTCAAAATCGCCTTTCAAAGCATCATTAATGATCATAATCTCCTGACCAAGCTTCAGCAGCATGCTCAGGAGCTTTTCTTCTCTGACATCGTATAGTCTAAGGGATAAAGTCATCATCTTCTGATTAGATTTCTATAGTTGTACTTCCCCATAATTTAATTGTACTCTTGTACTCTTTTCTTTTTTAGTTTGTAGTTAAACTTTTATTTTTACAAACAAAATGGCAACTATACTGGGGATGACTTTCTCCTTCGATGAGAAGGTGACAACTCAATGCGATGTTGCGTCGGTCGGCATGACGCAGGAGACCTTGGTCATCGAGTTCGACCAAGTTGCTTATAAAGAAATAATTGACGCCGGGGGTGCCAAGCGCGCTTCTGCCAAGCGCACCACCACCACTGCTGCCAAAAACAAGGCGTGCGTTATTTGGACTCCAAAGACCAATGCCGTGCCAATTGTTGCTGCTACTCAAGACAAGGGAAAGCGCCCTATGGCTATTCTCCACTCTTCCCTAATCCTGGACTTGGTGGAAAAAATCACTCGGTTACGTCTCTGTACCAATTTAGTGCCAAAGCATCTTTGAACAAGAACTCTACTTCCCAGAAAGTAGGTCATGCTCAAAGTTCACTTTCTTCTGCCCATAGGCACCGTACCAAATGTGTTGTGCCAATGCGCGTAGAGCACCAAGGCATTTCGCCTACTCCACAACAATCTAACTTGCCACAGGCTGCTCTGCGCCAATCAGGCCAGTGCCATAACTTCCTTATCCTGTGCATATCAAGGACAAAATAAGAAAGATTGAAAGTATCACAGACCAACAACCAAATGGAGCCAGATGCTAACATGCGTGTCTATCTCAATAGGCGTCGAACAAAAATGCGTCAGATGGCGCACCAAAAAGCTCTAATATAGTCGGCGCCAATCATTAATTCAAGCGCAATGAGGGCTTTTAGGAGACAAGATCCACTCACCTATGCTAATGAACTTAGTACTGCCCTACAAATGCAGGAAACTAAAATTTTTAGGAATATGTATCATATTTCTAATATAATTAGGCAGAGTCTGCCTCCTCCTTCTTATTCTTTTTCTTATTCTTTTTTTGCTACTATACCAGATCTTTGTGAACTTATTGTACAAAAGTAAAAGATGGAGAGTGCATCCCATACAGCGATGACTCCACAAACTGAACATCACTGTAACAAGTATCATGAAATTGTAATCAAGTGCTGTTGTAAGATAGCCAAACGGTTTGTGTTTGACTGCTTGAATTACCCTGGCTTTCCTAGAATGATCTTGATAGTTGAAGATGACATGATCACATATGACAAACGTCGCTGTCGTTCACATGAAGTCGGCGTTGAGTGCTGCTGCAAAGCTAGCAAAGTGAGTGGTGTTCAACCGTTTGAATTACTCTCGATATTTCGATCACTCTCAATCTCCTAATGTGATCTTGGTATATAAAGATGAGCTGCTATTTGCTTCTGTTAACATGGCTTCTCGTAGCACTGGGGGTGGAAAATGCCCGAGGCATAATTCATCATGACCTTCAGGTCGACAAATCCGTAGTTAAATTCCAGACTCTACTAAAAGGGTCTACCAAAACACAAGGTCAAGAAGCCAAGAATTCCTCGCTCAAAGGAATCTTCCCAATTCCAACTTGGGGGTAGCAGTCTACCAGACTTCGATGCTGGTAGCGAAGACTTTGATCAGACCATCCTATCTACTAGCTCATTTTCTGTATCAAAAGAAGTATCTACTTACATGACGAACGAAGAGCAAGACGCTTCTAGTTCTGCTGGCCAAGAGCAAAGAATTACTGCTCTGGAGGCCAACCTAAAAGTCGTGGCTGACATGGTTACAGGGATGTATGCAGTAATCATGGCATAATATGCTCTTCTCCACCTTCTTCCTCATTTATTTCTCTACCAACCCTAGGCAAGTACAACTTGCTTCATGATGGATCTTAAGTTTTATTGTTCCATTCTCTTTCTTGCATGATTCTAAGCTTCTTTAGGACTTAGCATTTTTGGTTTTGAGGGATGGATTTTTTTAGAACTAAGTCTTAAGATTTTTTGTTTTCTTTGGTTTTGATCTATTAAAGCTTGATATTTTTAAAAAACCAGTTGCTCCATGTTGTAGGTAATTCTGTTCTACCCAATTTTGATTTTTGAAAGCTTAATTTTGACTCTTTTGGAGGAGTTATGGCATTTTGAAGTTAATGGGTTCAACTAAACATTATGTGCTGGTTGGAGAAGATGAATAGTACATGCGCGTTCTTTAGCGCCGTACCATATTATTGTGCGTACGCGCACCTTAGCGCCGTACTATTCTAGTTGCGTGCTCTTTAGCATCGTGCCATCTCGTTGTGCACGCGCGCTCTTTAATGCAGCGCTATTCTGGTCGCACGCTCTTTAGCGTCGCGCTCTTCGGTCGTGTGCCACTTGACCCAATGCCACCCTGTACTTATTGTCGAGTGCCACCTAGTGCCGTATGCCATTCTCGTCGCACGCGCCAATTATCGTGCGCATAATAACCAGTGTATCTCCATTCTTGTTCTCTTATAACATTTTTTTATATGCGTGTACCCTGTACTTGGCCTATCTTGTAATAACCCAACTTGACTACTATCCACCATGGAACCAGTAACTTGAGCATGATAGTACTTGTAATGCCCCGCTCCGCACGGCGCATTACGCTGAAGCATTGACTCAACGAGTCGCGTTGACGCAAGGAAATGTATCGATTCAAAACGATGCGAGGGTTACGTTGTCCCGAGCAACGCATCGAACTAAGTCGATACGAAGTATTGCCTTGTCCCGAAGAATGCATCGAGTGAATCGATGCGAAGCGCCGCGTTGCCCCGAAGGATAAGTGCGTTGAATCGGCTCGAAGATTCTAAGAAATCGAATTGACCAAGGCACAAGTCCGAATTGATGCAAGTATTGATTTTAGTTGGTTTCGTGTGCAGGTCATACTTTGACGGGAAAATATTAGAGGTCGATCTTTTGCAATATTTAGTAAGGGGTCCGCGAAATCAAATCGTCGCCTTGCGACGGGCCGAGACTTGGGCACGCTAAGACAAATCAGATGAATAATTCAATGAAGCACGAAGTGCTCGAATGGCTAAGTCAGGAGAGTGGCCGTGCAACAAAGTTTGGGAATCGAGCCGCATCGGCTCGGCGAAACGACGAAGGTGTATCGACTCAAGGTGGGAAGATTGACTTCTTTTTACTCCTTCATTCGATAAGTCAAATATATCACTGTATGCTAAAAGTTAACCTATCGACGCCACGGGCGTGGTCCGATCGGAAGATAAACGATAGTGTGTGTCGAACACTAAGTTAGAACAATTGAAATGAAACGTGCATCAATATACACGAGTCGCTATGGAACATTGGATATCGCAAAGGCGAGCGCTTCGGTGCGCAAGTCGCAAGAACATGGGATAACTGTACTCGGCGAGTGCCTTAGCGCACGAACCATACCGTGCCTTTGATGCACGAGTTAGACGGCTAGAACATTGAAAGACAATAGGCGAGCGCCCTAGCGCGCAAGCCCCGAACATTGAATGCAAAGTTATAGAACATGGAAATACGGTCGGAACGTGCCTACGTGCACGGAATAATAAAAGATGGCTTCGTTACGAGAGAATACAGTTGTGGCATGAATGTGGCGGAACTGTCGGCTATGACATAGTGCCTCGAAAGGTGTTCGAGACCTTCGGGTCGTTCGGTTGACGAGCATTGAGTTGAGGCACGATGCCATTGAATCATTGAAACGAAGTATGAAATGTAAGAACACAGAAAGTTGACGAAAGAGATGCGAGATGATAAGTCTGAGTCTCGGACTCAAGACTATGTTTGGTTGTTTGAATTTGATTTCTTGAATGATAGGGCGTTGCATGGTCGATTGGAATGGGCTCGAGATTAATTGATAATAACTCGTGCTCGAGTGTTCCCCCAAAACGGTTAAATGTCGGATGCGCCCCGGAACCGATTTGGCCGTGGAGGGATCGGATAATCTTTGTAGGCGCATATCAAACTAGATGGGAAAAGCCGTAAATGATGGTATGCAGCGGGAACGTTTCGGTTGTTTGGGATTGTGACCCAACCCGTGAAACGCCGGGCAGCCCAACCAAATAGAGAGAAAAGAAGGAGAGAAAAGAAAGGAACTCCTTTAGTCCATTCCGGTGCGGATACGCCAACGGCCCTCATATAGTTAAGGAACGATGGATTGAAAGTGTAGGCGCATATGCGTCCCGCATAGAGATCCTGCTTAGAGATGCACAATAACATGACAGGGAAGGATTACGGCATATTCACCTTGCGTCGGTGCCAGGGTGAGTGCATCGATTTGGTAAGTCGTGCCACGAATCAAACACGAGATTGCTTGTTTGTTTGCCTATTCAATTCGATAACATGCTGCTATGATAACATGCTTTACGCTTTCGAAGATGCCATGAAATTGACCCTAAGGAGAACATAGCAAGATCATAAGCTAAATTGCATGATTCAACATAAATATTAAAATGTCAGTTTGGAAAGATGATCTTTGCTTCAGTACATGCGAGGATGAACGTACTGATCCCCCACCAGCTTTATGCAGGGTACAGGGAATGGATTGCTCGCGGCGAAGCGTTGCTTGAACGTGTTAAGGCTTGGAATGCCGAAGCGCATTGAAGCGTGCTATCGCATTGACGCTCGGACTACGCAGCTGGATTGATACGGCCGAGATATAGAAGGCATGATGTATGGAACGGTGAAATCCTATATGGGCAAGAGAGAACCTGAGTGTTGTAGCCAATCTGGCATATATTGTTAGGCTATCGAAAGCCATTGTAACCTCAGTTTCGGATATCAATAAAAGAGAATTGTTTCGTATACTCTGTTTCCTTTCGTTGTTAATATCGAATCAAAAAGATAACCATTTGAGAACTTGTCATCTTGCCTTGCACGAGCGCAACTCCAGGCTCGTGCGGCATCACGCCCCCTGTGAGGACGATGATTCGGGTGATTCCGGGTCGGGGCGTGACAAATTGGTATTAGAGCTCTAGGCTCAATTTCCTCTGGACGCTCGCTTCGTTACAATTCGAAAAGTTGCCCACCACCACTTGATATCACTTTTGACTCTACTCGATGCCGCACTGGATGTTCCATACAATAAGTCTAATACAAATCGTGAAATTTTGCCGCATGTGTTTTGGAAATTTCATGATGTTTGCTAAAAAAGTCGCGATGGGTATATTGCATTGAATGCAACGAAGCCGTAAAATGTTAGTTGCTGCAAGCGCGACAAATTGTAAAATACGATTTGGGATGTTGTTGTTGCAATATAACATGTTGAATGAAAAATAAAATGATGCACGAAGTGCAACGAATAATGGTGAATATGCGATAAAATGAAAGTGAGAAGTGATAAGCCAATACCGAATGTGTTAAACGGATTGTGCATTGACTTGGAAAGTCGAGAGTAATTCGTTGCACGAGGTGCGGTAAATGTCAGAAATGATCGTTGCACGATGTGCAACGCGTATTGGAAAGTAAAATCATTGCACGTGGTGTAACGCATATCAAATTAATCGTTGCACGAAGTGCAAAGGAAATTGGAAATAAATCGTTGTACAAGTGAAATGAAAGTGTCGGAAATAAATCGTAGCACGATGTGCAACGCGTATCGAAAGTAAAATTTGTTGCATGGGGTGCGACGCGTATCAAATAAAGTGTTGCACGAGATGCAACGTAAGGAAAGAATTAAAATCGTAAATCGATAGAACAAATCGTTCGGTTGCATACCAAACTTATGTTGGCAAACGAGAACATTGACCGAGTTGCGTCGGATTTAATAGAATCAAAGTTACGGTTGTGATCAAGCACGATCACTATGAAAATCGTGAGTCGGAAGAGATCGTTGGTTTATACTAAGTATAGCGCAAGGGAAATGGCTTGAATTCTGAGTGGTATATGCCATACCACGAAGGCGATGAATGACTCGATTTCGAGTGGTATATGGTATAGCACTTGTGCGATAAATTTCATCGACATGTTGTGAGAATTGCGGAAGGTTTGTCCGCAACGGACGGGAGAGTACCGAGACTCGATTGAAAATTTGTATGACGGTATGTTGATGCAAGTGATCATTGAAAATCGGTTGGGACGATAAGGCGAGACTCGTATCGATGAACGATACGTCGGACGAAAGTTATAAGTTGGTCGGACGACCGAGACTAGCAAAACGGTTAGCCTTGAGGCAATAATCGGATCGACGGGAAAGGAAAACTCGAGCTTACGAATGAGTCGCACGACTTGCGATCTCGTTAGAAATATTGGGCGAGACGAATCGAATCGTACGACTTGTAATTTCGATATAAATGTTGGGCGATGTGAATTATAATCGAATCGCACGATGTGCGACTTCGATGAAGAGTTGGTTGACCTGAATAATCGTGCCTAAGAAATAGTTGGTTACGTTACGGCGAAACTCATTTGAGTACGACTGAAAAATACGCAAAACTTATAGGGCGAGATTGTATAACTCGAGGGTTCGATGTTGGATAATCGGTAACTCAGTTACGCGATCAAAGTATAGCGGGATGCGGCAAATCGGAGAACGAGTGGATGCATATGGAAAAGTTTGTTGCGAACTTGGATGTATGCGATGCGAGTTAAGTTGACGTTGAAACGGATTCGAAGTCGACCCACTTAATATCGAAATTGATATGAACTATCAAGATCGATACGCAAGAAAGTAAGCACGATGTGAGAATATAAAATGGAGTGTGCCTTGCGCTATCAAAAGTTTGTAAGTATCGATACGAGAATGAACGAACTTGGTTGATCGTAAATTTTGTGATAAATCAAGACGAGACTATAAGTCATCGACGATTGCTCGATGCGTATAGCATCTCGTGTGTCGACCCGTGAATAAGATAGACTCGAACTTGATGCGAGTAGATGTTTTGTAAATTACAGAATCATCGACGGCAGTGCATGACTTGACTCAGAGGATAGTTGCGCATCAGTTGCGCCGATAGAAATAATTTTGTCCGAGATTGGGTAGACGCATAGAATCGTCGGAACGTGATTTGGCTCCGAAATAAGATATAGTATGGTTCGTAGTAAACTGTCCTTCGGTGATGATCCACAGTTATCGAGCGTAGCTTCGGGGCAGCTGACCCTAGAAGACTTGACCGCCAAATCAAATTGAGTGCTACAGACCGTAAGATGACCCATGCGATATCGCATATGGAATTGCACCGATAACAAATATAACACGGTGCATGTTGACGATAAGTCTAGGCGATTACGAGAAACGTGCTATGCAGGAGAGGGAACAATAAGGGAATGGCTTACGAGTCATGTCGTTAGATTCAGATTCACCTTGCAATTGAGCTTGCGTGAATCGAAATTATGTTCGATGTTGCGAGACGGATAAGTCGGGAATTTGGCTAGTGAATTTCCTACTCGATAGGAATCGAACGTAAGGCGTATCGTAAAGAAGTTCGTGTCAAGGCGATCGTTGCCTTTTTGCACCGTCGCCTTGATGTAAACTTTTATGTCGGATAAATTGTGGCCTTTGTGCAATGTCAATTTAAAGTTACGTCGGGAGAAGTTAAGCACGGTGCCTGGAAAAGTAACCTAGCGGGCGTAGCCCTGATTGTTGATGCATTTGCAAGTCAACAAAGGAAATCGTATCAAGATAAGTTGCATAGTGAAATTTCGGAAATAGTTGGGTGGCGACTTCGAACGCAAGGCGTTGCGAAGACTCGTTGTGATTGGATGCACGACGGCTTGACGCAACGCATAGAAATGATAGTCCGATGAAACATACGAAATGAGATATGCGATTTTGAATCGCGTCGCATGCAGTGGCTTTATTGAATGAAATCAAGTATGTATCGAATATACGTATGCGATGAAATTTCGAGAACGATTGCTAAGGATAAGTCCGATCGAGAGTACGAGATGGCAAGCATAGGATTGAAATTTACCTGTCAGCTTTGTTCCAATTTGCTACGACTGGACTTGGTCGAAATACACATATCTTCGGGATGCCTTGAATATAGGTACGAATCCAAATCGAGTTGTATCCAAATACAAATCGAGCTGCAGGGGAGACTTGAAATGTTAATGAAAAGCTTGCGAGATAGTATGAAACTGAACAACGTTGGTGGGACGAGATCGTGAAATGATCTATAAAATACTTAGTCAGAGTGTTGGTTTTGGTTCGAGGACGAACCTTATTTTGAGTGGTATATTCTGTAATGCCCCGCTCCACACGGCGCATTACGCTGAAGCGTTGACTCAACGAGTCGCGTTGACGCAAGGAAATGTATCGATTCAAAACGATGCGAGGGTTACGTTGTCCCGAGCAACGCATCGAACTAAGTCGATGCGAAGTGTTGCCTTGTCCCGAAGAATGCATCAAGTGAATCGATGCGAAGCGCCGCGTTGCCTCGAAGGATAAGTGCGTTGAATCGGCTCGAAGATTCTAAGAAATCGAATCGACCAAGGCGCAAGTGCGAATCGATGCAAGTATTGATTTTAGTTGGTTTCGTGTGCAGGTCATACTTTGACGGGAAAATATTAGAGGTCGATCTTTTGCAATATTTAGCAAGGGGTCCGCGAAATCAAATCATCGCCTTGCGACGGGCCGAGACTTGGGCACGCTAAGACAAATCGGATGAATAATTCAATGAAGCACGAAGTGCTCGAATGGCTAAGTCAGGAGAGTGGCCGTACAACAAAGTTTGGGAATCGAGCCGCATCGGCTCGGCGAGACGACGAAGGCGTATCGACTCAAGGTGGGAGGATTGACTTCTTTTTACTCCTTCATTCGATAAGTCAAATATATCACTGTATGCTAAAAGTTAGCCTATCGACGCCACGGGCATGGTCCGATCGGAAGATAAACGATAGTGTGTGTCGAACAATAAGTTAGAACAATTGAAATGAAACGTGCATCAATATGCATGAGTCGCTATGGAACATTGGATATCGCAAAGGCGAGCGCTTCGGTGCACAAGCCGCAAGAACATGGGATAACTGTACTCGGCGAGTGCCTTAGCGCACGAACCATACCGTGCCTTTGATGCACGAGTTAGACGGCTAGAACATTGAAAGACAATAGGCGAGCGCCCTAGTGCGCAAGCCCCAAACATTGAATGCTAAGTTATAGAACATGGAAATACGATCGGAACGTGCCTACGTGCACGGAATAATAAAAGATGGCTTCGTTACGAGAGAATATAGTTGTGGCATGAATGTGACGTAACTGTCGGCTATGACATAGTGCCTCGAAAGGTGTTCGAGACCTTCGGGTCGTTCGGTTGACGAGCATTGAGTTGAGGCACGATGCCATTGAATCATTGAAACGAAGTATGAAATGTAAGAACACAGAAAGTTAACGAAAGAGATGCGAGATGATAAGTCTGAGTCTCGGACTCAAGACTATGTTTGGTTGTTTGAATTTGAATTCTTGAATGATAGGGCGTTGCATGGTCGATTGGAATGGGCTCGAGATTATGTGATAATAACTCGTGCACGAGTGTTCCCCCAAAACGGTTAAATGTCGGATGCACCCCGGAACCGATTTGGCCGCGGAGGGATCGGATAATCTTTGTAGGCGCATATCAAACTAGATGGGAAAAGCCACAAATGATGGTATGCAGCAGGAACGTTTCGGTTGTTTGGGATTGTGACCCAACCCGTGAAACGCCGGGCAGCCCAACCAAATAGAGAGAAAAGAAGGAGAGAAAAAAAAAGAACTCCTTTAGTCCATTCCGGTACAGATACGCCAACGGCCCTCATATAGTTAAGGAACGATGGATTGAAAGTGTAGGCGCATATACGTCCCACATAGAGATCCTGCTTAGAGATGCATAATAACATGACAGGGAAGGATTACGGCGTATTCACCTTGCGTCGGTGCAAGGGCGAGTGTGTCGACTTGGTAAGTCGTGCCACGAATCAAAGACGAGATTGCTTGTTTGTTTGCCTATTCAATTCGATAACATGCTGCTATGATAACATGCTTTACGCTTTCGAAGATGCCATAAAATTGACCCTAAGGAGAACATAGCAAGATCATAAGCTAAGTTGCATGATTCAACATAAATATTAAAATGTCGGTTTGGAAAGATGATCTTTGCTTCAGTACATGCGAGGACGAACGTACTGATCCCCCACCAGCTTCATGCAGGGTGCAGGGAATGGATTGCTCACGGCGAAGCATTGCTTGAACGTGTTAAGGCTTGGAATGCCGAAGCGCATTGAAGCGTGCTATCGCATTGACGCTCGGACTACGCAGCTGGATTGATGCGGCCGAGATATAGAAGGCATGATGTATGGAACGGTGAAATCCTATGTGGACAAGAGAGAACCTGAGTGTTGTAGCCAATCTGGCATGTATTGTTAGGCTATCGAAAGCCATTGTAACCTCAGTTTCGGATATCAATAAAAGAGAATTGTTTCGTATACTCTGTTTCTTTTCGTTGTTAATATCGAATCAAAAAGATAACCATTTGAGAACTTGTCATCTTGCCTTGCACGAGCGCAACTCCAGGCTCGTGCGACATCACGCCCCCTGCGAGGACGATGATTCGGGTGATTCCGGGTCGGGGCGTGACAGTACTTGACTGTAACCAGAACCTGACTTGAACACGATTGGACAATACGATCCCGACTTAATAACTTATTAATACTACGCATGGTAGAACTTGAGCTTGATGAGATTTGAACTGAATATTGACTTGACTTGAACATGATAACATGAACTCGTCTTATACAATCTTGATTGTGGCCCGTCGAGGCACACTCCTGACAAGTACTCTTGACATGACAAGTAAACTTGGCATGACATGGATAATATTGATTGTTGTTGCGACAACTATTCCTATCTTGCTAGTGTAACTCTTTCATTGACTTCGTGGTTGATTGTGCCTGTATAAGCTACATGTCTCGTCTTGTATCATGTCTAAGACATATATTCCTGGTTACCACGGTCAGGGATTCATAATGAATCTGACTAGGTTAATGACTAGATTGATCAAGTAGTTCATATAGAGAGATTTTCCAGTTACAGGCAATCCTGTTATCCCGACCACACCTTTGGACTTGTAGCCTGCTGACAAACAAGACTTGATCCAGCTCATTAGAGAATACGTTAATATATTCACCTAGAGTTATGAAGATATGTTGGGGCTAGATCCTCAGATTGCTACTCACAAGCTCAATATTTTGCTAAATGCTAGGCCAGTCAAACAACAACAGCGACGGTTCCATCCTGATATGATGGACGCTATAGAAGCAGAAGTCAAGAAGCTCATTGCCTGTAGCTTTGTTAGGGAGAAACAATATCCCGACTGGGTAGCTAATGTCGTCTTGGTTATGAAGAAAATAGGAAAAGTTCGAGTCTGCATCGACTTCAGAGACCTCAACACAGCTTGTCCTAAGGACGAGTTTCTTTTCCTAATCATCGATGTCATGATCGACAATACTTGAGGGTTCGAGCAAATGTCTTTCATGGATGGGTTCTCTGGATATAATCAAATTAGGATGAATCCCGAAGATGAGAAACATACATCCTTTCGTACTCCTCTCGGAGTCTATTTCTATACCGTCCTACCATTTGGTCTCAAGAATGCTGGTGCCACCTATCAGCGGGCTATGAGTACTATTTTCTATGAATATTTATGGAAAACAATCAAATGCTATGTCAACGATATTGCTGTCAAGAGTGGTCTAAAGGAAGACCACATCCAAGACTTAAGAACTATTTTTAATCTAATGTGTCAGCATCAAATCAAGATGATTCCCACCAAGTCATTTTTGGGAGTCTCTAGTGGCAAATATCTCAGATTCATTATTACCTCTAAGGGTACACATATTGACCCCAAGAAAGTCAAAGCCATCCAAGAGATGCGTCCTCCATGCAACCTAAAAGAGCTACGAGGATTCTAGGGATGACTTGCATATATCAGGAGATTCATCTCAATTCTCTTTGGACGCTGCAGACCATTCACTCAACTAATGAAGAAAGGTGTGTCTTTCGTTTGAACTGACGAATTCTAGCAAGCATTTGAAGACATTAAGTGATACATGACGAACCCTCCAGTCCTAGTTCCTCTGATTATAGGAATAACCTTCTTGATGTACGTTCGAGCAACGGATCATTCTCTTGGTGCTCTCTTAGCCCAGAAGAATAATGAAGGCCATAAGCAAGAATCTATTATCTCAGTCGCAAAATGATCGATGCTGAACATCGATACAGTCCGGTAGAAAAAGAATGCCTAGCCTTGATGTTCACCGTCTAGAAGATGCATCATTACATCACGGGCTAGACTATCCATGTCATCTCTAGAGTCAATCCTTTGCGGGTTCTAATGAAGAAGCCTAGTACACTCAATTCTAGACTTGCCACATGGGTAATACTACTAGTACAATATGATATTATCTATGTCCCACAGAAGTTTGTCAAGGGTTAAGCCCTAACTGACTTCTTGGCTGCTTATCCAATTCATGAAACTTCAAAACTCTACGATGAAATTCCTGACGAGACTATAGAGTCCAACATGATTTTCGAAGGAATACTCGCTTGACGTATATTCTTTGATGATGCATCTAGAATTGGACCTAATGGTATAATTATCGCTGGAGTAGGAATTGTCTTTGTATCATCAGAAGGATTAACCATTCAAAGAGCCTATTCTCTGGATGAGCCATGTTCTAGTAATGTTGCTGAGTACAAAGCTTTGCTCATTGGTCTCCAGTTAGCCAAACAGTTGGATATCGACTATCTTAAGGTATACAGAGACTATAAATTGATTGTCAACCAGGTTAGAGGTACGTATGAGGTCCAACATCAAGATCTCATCATTTATCAATAAGCACCAGTTAAACTGGCTATGTCATTCAAAGGTTTCTTTATTAAACATATACGTCGAGCGCATAATACAGAATTCGATACGCTCACTAATCTAGCAGAAGTATTAGCTGTCCCTGTGAAAAGGCAATAGTTTATAGGGTCGATGGCACCTTTAGATGGCGGTGAATAGAGTACAGTAGAAAATACGTCCCAATTAAAAACTAAGCAGGTGAGGAAAATCTATAAATAAAACTTTAATACAATGAAGTAAAGCAGTAAATAAATGGAGTCAAGAAAGCAATACACAAATACCGAAGTTTATACTAGTTTCCCTCTGAGAGGACTAGTCCAGTTCACGATAACTCTTTCTCGCTCTAATCCACTATTTTGAATAGAGGTTACACCACGTGCTTAGCTCCGAAGAACACGCAAACTTCAACACCATCGTATTTTTATCCGAAGCCCACGAACAAACTTCAAACACCTTTCTGTAGAAAGGTTTTATACGCCAAGCTTATACAACTCGAATACTCCTAATCGGGAACCACCGGCACTTAGAAGAATAGGAGTTGTCTTGGAGATTTGATTGAAGCTCTTTAAGTAGATAGAAAGATTTGGAATAGATAAAGAAGATGAAGAATGAATGAGTGAATAGAAATGGGAAATTTTTCTCTTTTTATAAGATTTTTTAGGACAGAGTTCGGGCAGAACTCGGTAGGGCTAGCATTCATAATTTTGGACGTTGCAGATCCAAAGGAGCATGAAATGCAGCTGACCAGGAGTGAATTGACTTGACCGAGTTTAGACCAAGTTAGAGTAGAACTCTAGCCGAGTTCGGTTAGGTCAATTCTAGATCATTTTGGTTTATGGAGTTTTTGAGTAAACAAAAAGTTTTAGTTTTTCTTTCGGGTCAGGAATACAAATTTTGTGAGTAGGGTTTTTTTAATTTGCCAATGATCCCGACGCACAATTTTTTGGACTTAATAAAAAGAAAATATAGAATAAAGAAAAAAACCAGTTGAGACAAAATTTGCGATCTTTTGTTTCTTTTCATATCGAGCTCGAAGTTTTAAGTCAATTATCGAAATCGGTTCGACCATGGCTGTATGGGCCAATACAGTTAATCGTCATCGCTAATCGAAAATTATTTTGTGTCGAGAATAATCTGAATATCGAATTCAGCAACGCGGTTGAAATTTGCACTACTAGCGAGGACTGCAGGACTCCTATCATTGATTTTATAGTACAAGATATCTTGTCGGAAGATCCTAAAGAGGCTATGAACATCCGTCGTAGGTCACTTCGATTCTACTACAATCATTCATCTAAGACACTTTATCATCAATCTTTCAATGGTATACTTCTGTACTGTCTTGCGGGTGAGGAGGCAAAACAAATATTACGTGAAGCTCATGATGATGTCTGCAGTGCACATTAGCTTGGACCTAAATTACACGACCGTATCAGATGTATGGGATACTATTAGCCCACCCAGATGTAATTAAATATGCAAAAAAATATTGAGCATGTCAAATCTATACAGATTTTATCCATCAACCATCGGAATTCCTGCATCCCACTGCAGCATCTTGGCCTTTTGAAGCCTGGGGCATGGATGTCATTGGTCCTATCAACCCACCATCATCTCGAGGATATCGATTCATCTTGGCTATAATCGATTATTTCTTAAAATGGGCAGATGCTAGTCCTTTAGCTGAAGTCAAGACAAGCAGTATCACGACCCGCACCCACTGTGAAGGTACGAGAACGTAACAACGTCCAGCCTACGCCGCAGTGTCGGTGGTAGAACGCTGTCCTAGGTCACAACATCTAACAATATAAGGTACCTGAACAGTATATACACTCCGAATGGAGGTGATATACCAGAACAGTCTCAATCACATCTAAGGCAGATACAGAATAGTAAAGGTAGATAGAGAGATCAAAACCACAATGTAATACAAATAAGAGAGAGAATCTAAGTGTCTAAGATAACAACTCAAGAACATCCAGCTCAAAACAAGCCTCTAAATATAAACAACATCTCAAAACAACAACTGAAAGTCAAATAACAATGCTGAAAGAAAAGCTAAAGCCTAGCTATCTAGCCTAGACTATGGGAGTAGCATCCTGTACTGCAGCTGGGTCCTCCAGAGGAACCAGGTCGCAGGTGTCGTCTAAGCCTGCTCTGTAATAGGTGGTACATATGACCTCCTCCTCATCCTCTGTAATATTTTCAACAGGTCTAGTCAGGACAGTTTCAACAGGTCCAGTCAGGACAGGAGCGAGCACAGTACATCTCAACAGATCATAGCAGGTTAGAAAATATAATCATGCAGTAAAGTAAGATACATGAACTGAAGAAATACAGTATATAAACAGAGAGAGAACTGTAACAGAAATATCTACTATACATAGAGAACTAACAGTGACTAGTGAGTCAGAGTAAAATATAAACATGTGAATGGCATAGGAGATTCATGACTACAGCTAAAAGAGTGATTCATGACTACAGCTACTTGGATAATATTCATATGCCTATTTCTACTCCTCTATCCCCAATCAATACACAAGGATCTGTTCAAGTTACGTTAAGATTCATAAAACTTCACATGGCTCATAAAATGAGTGATACGTGAAGGTGATTCATGATGGCTCTGTGAACATGAGAGTACATGTGTCACAAGCAATTCGTGAATCAGAGAAAGCATAGAGATACATGACGATTCGTGAAACGCACAAAACATGCAGTATCTGATGCTCCTGAGGGGGATAACATCTCATAAAAAGATCCATATAGTACCAATTCGTGTGACCAACGTGATAGTATCAAGTAAAGTAATTTAAAGTAGGAAAATAATTCTAAACAGGATATAAAATGATCACAGAATGTACTCGCCTGGTATCCTGAATGTCCGAAGAGAATATACTATCCGAGGAGTGGTGTCTGTCTCCTATAGAACAGTACAAGTCACAACAAGTCTAAAATAAGGAAATAGACTGCTACAATGTATCTACATGAAGTTTGGGATCAATCTAGGCTAAAGTCAACCTTTGGTCAACTCTAGTCAACCCTAACAGTCAAACTAGGTCAATTCTAGTCTAATTAAGTCAAACTTGGTCAAACGAGGTTAAACTTGGTCAAACTAGTCTAGGTTGGTCAAACCTGGCTTAACCAGTCAATTCTAGGTCAACTAGCTAAATATCACACAAGTCACACTAGTCTGGTGATACACAAGTGTATCCATACCACATGCCATAGGCTATCCTACCTAGTCCATGAGCCAAATCACATATAGGCCAATGAAATCCCTACTACACAACCTACTACACATTACACATAGGCTAATATAACTATTTACCCACAATACATATATATAGGTAAATTCACATACATGTAGATACATGTAAATACACATATAAATAGATTAGGAATTATCTATATCTATATATATATATACATAAAAAAAAATATATATATATATATATAAAAAATATATATATACATATATATATATATATATATATATATATAATGTGTGTGTATATCATGATTTGTGTGTGTGTGTAATGGTGTGAGCTAAGAGTGAAATTGTGATATGATGTGAGTGTGAGAGAATGTGAGTGTTGAGGGAAAAACTGGAATTTATAATGTGTATGTGTGTGTTATAGTAACTTGTGTGTGACAGTTTCAATTTCAGAGTTTAACAGTGTGTGTGTATAGACAAATGTGTGTTGGTTTTCAGTTTGTGTATGTGACATGAAATTAGCTATAGGTGTGTGTGAAAACCAATGTGTGAGGTGTCAAGTGTCCTCAGGAAACAGTGGTTCCCGTCATCCATGTGTGAGTGAGTGAGGGATGTGTGTCAATGTCAATATTGTGTGTGTCAATTTCAGAATGTGTGTGTGTGTAAAACATGTGGGGAGGGTTGTAAGAGTGTGACAGATTGTAACAGTGGCAGGAAAATAAAGATGGCCTGTGTGTGTGTAATCAGCTCATGTGTGGGTGTGTACTCAGGATTTTAGTTTTTATCAGGTTACCAGTGAAGGGTAGATAATGTGAGTGTGTGTGTCATTTGAGTGTACAGGGAAGTAATAGTGTGTACATCACACAAGGGTGTAATGGCTCAATTCTCAGGTTTGGGATTATGCAGTGCCATGACAGGGAATGTCAAGTTCAGAAAATGGTGATTAAGTAATGGCAGTTAACATATCAAATCGTTTCCCCAAAACCCATATGCATCTACACAACTTAAAATTTTCCTATCCATCATTCATCAGTTATGTAGGTGATTCCTCTTATCATTCAACATCATAAAAACACAGGGAAAACTAATTCAATCATAATAAATCAGAAAAAACGAAGTAAATTTCAGAAATAACATTCAGAAAAAAGGTATCAGTGAAAAAGACAGTAAATAAAGGGGAATTTGATAATTCGATCCCAAAATCACATCTAAAAACCACAAGTAATCATGTACATTATTACTTAACATATAGGTGAACTAATTCCTATAATTTACAGCATCTAACAGTTAATAAAAACAAATTAAAAATCAAGAAAATCAATTTTAAGCTCAGGTATCAGTGTTCTAACAGTGCACATAGGAATTCAATGATTCGCAAACAAACAACCATTAAAATCATAATAAAAAGGTTGGTAATTAGTGTTATATATGTGAGGATACTAGTTAGGGTCTTCGTGTCCAAAAATTGGACACGAATCGTGTCCAAATAGCTGCACGAATACAGACACGCACTGTGCACAATTAATCGTCGTGCACGCGTGCACGCGCTTATAACACGCGACACACGACACGACACGTGCTCGTGTCCACAGGTGTGCCTAGGATAGGGCTAGGTCCATGTCAGCCTGAAACAAGTCCACGTGACACATAGGCACGACACGAACCCCATGTCAGCAGCGCCTGTGCGCGTGCACAGCCGCCTGCGTACGACAGTGCACGGCCAGTGTTGGGGCGATTGCGCCACGCACACTCCACGAGATGCTCCCAAATTTTGGAAGCATGGTCGCAGACGTTGCCCCTAGGCTCACACAAAATTTTAGGACACGACGTGTCCTGTGTCCAGAGAAATGGACCCCGTGATGCAAGACACGGCCTACGGGCCCGTGTTGCGTGTCCACGCATAAAAATAGGACACAAAAGGACACGAAACACTAGGACACCTTCACAAAAATTGATACACACATCAAGATCTATAAATCCATGTAATTACATTTCAAAAATATGAAAATTTATTCCTATGTGGCATTTCTACAAACACCTATGCACCTATCATGATACGTGTCCGATACGGACACGAAATGGACACAAATTGTGCCCAAATTTTGGGGACAGCTAGGAAACCCGAAAACCTAACCTTATATGCAAAGAAATCAGGAAAAACTATGAGTTTAGATGATTTACCTATTGAGTATCAAAACTCAAGAAAAGCTTAAAAGAGGGGATTCCAAATGGCAACTCCAAATCTTTAATCAATACACAAACTGAGGTGATCCTCCAACAACAGCATATAAACATAAATTAGATCCTGTTGCAAAAGACTAGGATTAAAAAGGAGCTAAAATGAATTAATTAGGAATTTCTAAAGTTGGGGATTTACCTCTTTCTAAACTTGAGATCTATTTCCAAGAGAGGCTAACCCTAAATGAAGGAGGCATTAAATAGGGGTGGGAAACCCTAGGTTGGCTGCCATGGGTGGGTTAGGATTGGTTTTGGGCTTAATTCATGAGCCTATGGCTTAAACACTAGGCTTTAAATTGCTAAGTCATAAGTCATTGACTTAAGTCACTAGTCATGGACTAATTCTACCCAAACTAATCCTCCCTACTTTAAAACTAATTTCTAATTAATAAAGTAGGTTAACTAGAGTTAGACTAGGGTCACCAACTAGGGTTAGTTTCTAGGTTAGTCTACAAAGTCTCAACTAGTCAAGACTAACATAACACATAGCAATATTTAATTAATATTAAATTCACACAAATTTACATAAATTATAATAAATTCAAATAAATCCTAAAAAGGCCAAAATACCCTCTAGGCTAAAATGTACTAGTCAAACATCCTAATCACATAGCTAGGCTCTAAGGTTACACTCGTCAAACACCAAAATCATAAGTCATAATTTAAAATAGTTTTAAATGATTAAAAATCACCAAAAATCATATTATTATTTAAATATCATAATTAAATAAATTAAAATACAAAATTTCAAAATTACCCTCATTTTAGAAACTGGGTGTTACAAGTCTACCCACCTTAGAAAAATTTCGTCCTCAAAATTAAAATGGTAGTAGTCCTTCTAGGTCAAACACCCAACAATCAAGGTTTCAAACATACCGTCAGATAATCATATGCGTCTGTCCAAAATCATGATACTCAGAATCTTTGTCATGCTAGTGAGCAAGACTACGATAATTACAGAGTCCTCGACTAAGGTACATACCTCTAGAATTATGGTATTTAAAATTTTTGCATTGCCGCATGCTTGGCAGCGAAAACCTTAAATTCCTACACCCGAGAAATACATCCAAAATCTGACTATGTGTCCTTACTATGCTAGCTATCATGACTACAAAAGACTCTAGATCCCATAACTTAGGCGACCTAGCCCATACGACTTATCTCGGAAGAAAACCAAATCGAAAAGAAATGCCAGATCAAAACTTATCAACAGATAAGGAAGCAGATAAGAATAGATGGAATTGAATTTCAAGATAGATATAATGAGGCAAGGTGGGAATGGAATCGAAAAGAACAGAACCTGCAAGCACCTCTCCCACTGCCTGAGCATCCTCGACTGTCAAGGCGTAAGCTCGCCCCTGCTGGCCTCCTCCAGCCTGATGCTGATACTGCACAAATCTCTGCTGCTGTGTCGGTAACGGTCCCCGCTGCTGACCTACCGGAGCCTTGGCTCTTCCTCCTGGTGCTGCTCCTTGTGCTGTTCTGCCTATGTACTGGGAACACTCCCTCAGCTGGTGGTTCGCTGCTCGACATAGTAGGAACCTGCCTAGCCTCTTCCTGCACTCACCCCATCCATGCCCCAGCTTCTTACAGTAGGGGCAACTGACTGCCTACTGTCTGGGTGCCTGATGCTGTCTTGGCTGATGCTGTCCCTGCTTATGGCTCTGACCCTGGAACTGCTGCTGAAACTGATATTGAACGTACGACCTCTTGGCCGGTCCTCCGCTACTGCTGCCTCCCTGGAAGTCTCACCCCCTCTTGAGCCTAAGCTCAAGATCATCCTCTGCAGCTAAAGCATCCACCAGGATCTCTTCATAGGTAGTGCTACGGGCGTTCTTGGTATAGGACTTGACCTCCTTTACCAAGCCCTTCCGGAACCTCTGGGCCTTCGTCGTCTCTGACAAGTCCTCCATAAATCTGTTCAGGCGGCAGAACTCTCCTGCAAACTCCTCTATGGACTGGCTCCCCTGGACTAGGGCCTCGAACTGGGTCTCGAGGGCTCCCAGCGCTGCGTCTGGAAAAAACTTCTCCTTGAACAGCTTCTTGAATGCTGTCCAAGTCTGCCCTACTGTACCAACCCTCGGGTCGGTCTGGTACCAGGTATGGGCCAGATCCTGCATCATGCTGGCCGCTGCCTCTATCTGGAGCCTCGTCGGGATCTCAGCCAATCTGAAAATCTCCTCCATATGCTCGATCCACTCATCGGCATACAAGATCCCCTCTGTCCCTCAAAAGTTCCTCGGGTGCATCTTCTGGAAATCTTGGATGCCCTTCTTCCGTGGCTGGTACGGTTGTGGGGCAGCCGCTGGCTGAGCCACAACTCTCTCTACTGCGGTCACTGCCAGCTCAATGCCTCGTGTGAGCTCTGTTGTGTGCCTCTGCTGCTGGGTCTGCTGACCCTCCATATACTGCCGGAAGAAGGCTAACAGCTGAACGGCGTCAACTGTCCCCGCAGGTGGCTGCTGCTGCTGAAGCGCTTCCGGAATCACCGGACTCGGCTCATGCCTCATAGGTGGAGGGGCTCCTCCGAAAATAGCCGAAATGCCTACCCCAGCTGGCATGACTGGGGCTGCGGTACCAGGGGCTGGCTGCTGAGTATGAGAGGTGGCAGACCTCTCATCGGCGTCCCCGTGGCCCTGGCGATGCGATCTCGTCTCAACTATCCTGGAGACACAGATCAAAAAGAAACAATTGCTGAGAATGAGTCGAAATATCAAGGGAGGACAGTTTAAATTCAAAGAAAGACAATAAGCGGCAAAATATAGATATACGGAATCTGAATAAGAGTTTTTCCTAATGTGATTGAGTACCTCCAAAAATATCCTAATCCTACGGCAGGCTGTAGTGATACTCTAGTTCGAATGCCACTATATAAACTCGACCTGCATGGGCCACCACTAAAAACGTGTCACGACCCGCATCCACTGTGAGGGTACGAGAACGTAACAACGCACAGCCTACGTCGCAGTGTCGACGGTAGAACGCTGTCCTAGGTCACAACATCTAACAATATAAGGTACCTGAACAGTATATACACTCCGAATGGAGGTGACATAACAGAACAGTCTCAATCACATCTAAGGCAGATACAGAATAGTAAAGGTAGATAGAGAGATCAAAACCACAATGTAATAAAAATAAAAGAGAGAATCTAAGTGTCTAAGATAACAACTCAAGAACATCCAGCTCAAAACAAGCCTCTAAATATAAACAACATCTCAGAACAACAACTGAAAGTCAAATAACAATGCTGAAAGAAAAGCTAAAGCCTAGCTATCTAGCCTAGACTATGGGAGTAGCATCCTGTACTGCAGCTGGGTCCTCCAGAGGAACCAGGTCGCAGGTGTCGTCTAAGCCTGCTCCGTAATAGGTGGTACATAGGGCCTCCTCCTCATCCTCTGTAATATTTTTAACAGGTCCAGTCAGGACAGGAGCGAGCACAGTACATCTCAACAGATCATAGCAGGTTAGAAAATATAATCATGCAGTAAAGTAAGATACATGAACTGAATAAATACAGTATATAAATAGAGAGAGAACTGTAATAGAAATATCTACTATACATAGAGAACTAACAGTGACTAGTGAGTCAGAGTAAAATATAAACATGTGAATGGCATAGGAAATTCATAACTACAGCTAAGAGAGTGATTCATGACTACAGCTACTTGGATAATATTCACATGCCTATTTCTACTCCCCCATACCCAATCAATACACAAGGATCTGTTCAAGTTACGTTAAGATTCGTAAAACTTCACATGGCTCATAAAATGAGTGATACGTAAAGGTAATTCATGACGGCTCTGTGAACATGAGAGTACATGTGTCACAAGCGATTCGTGAATCAGAGGAAGCATAGAGATACGTGATGATTCGTAAAACGCACAAAACATGCAGTATCCGATGCTCCCGAGGGGGATAACATCTCATAAAAAGATCCATATAGTACCAATCCGTGTGACCAACGTGACAGTATCAAGTAAATTAATTTAAAGCAGGAAAATAATTCTAAACAGGAAATGAAATGATTAGAGAATGTACTCGCGTAGTATCCTGAATATCCGAAGAGAATATACTGTCCGAGGAGTGGTGTCTGTCTCCTATAGAACAGTACAAGTCACAACAAGTCTAAAATAAGGAAATAGACTACTACAATGCATCTACATGAAGTTTGGGGTCAATCTAGGCTAAAGTCAACCTTTGGTCAACTCTAGTCAACCCTAACAGTCAAACTAGGTCAATTCTAGTCTAATTAAGTCAAACTAGGTCAAACAAGGTTAAACTTGGTCAAACTAGTCTAGGTTGGTCAAACCTGGCTTAACCAGTCAATTCTAGGTCAACTAGCTAAATATCACACAAGTCACACTAGTCTGGTGATACACAAGTGTATCCATACCACATGCCATAGGCTATCCTACCTTGTCCATGAGCCAAATGACATATAGGCCAATGAAATCCCTACTACACAACCTACTACACATTACACATAGGCTAATATAACTATTTACCCATAATACATATATATAGGTAAATTCACATACATGTAGATACATGTAAATACACATGTAAATAGATTAGGAATTATCTATATCTATATATATATATATATATATATATATATATATATATATATATATATATATATATAAATATAATATATATATATATATATATATATATATATATATATATATATATATATATATATATATATATATATATATATATATATATATATTTATATTTATATAAATTCACATACATGTAGATACATGTAAATACACATGTAAATAGATTAGGAATTATCTATATCTATATATATATATATATATATATATATATATATATATATATATATATATATATATATATATATATATATATTTATATTTATATATATATATATATATATATATATATATATATATATATATATATATATATATATAAATATATATATATATATATATATATATATATATATATATATATATATATATTATAAAAAATATATATATATATATATTTTTTATATATATATATTATATATATATATATATATATATATATATATATATATATATATATATATATATATATATATATATATATATATATATATATATATATATATATATATACACACATATATATATATACACACATAAGGGAATATATATAATGTGTGTGGGCATATCATGATTTGTGTGTGTGTGTAATTGTGTGAGCTAAGAGTGAAATTGTGATATAATGTGCGTGTGCGAGAATGTGAGTGTTGAGGGAAAAACTGGAATTTATAATGTGTATGTGTGTGTTATAGTAACTTGTGTGTGACAGTTTCAATCTCAGAGTTTAACAGTGTGTGTGTATAGACATATAGGTTCAGGTTGTGTGTTGGTTTTCAGTTTGTGTATGTGACAGAAAATTAGCTATAGGTGTGTGTGAAAACCAATGTGTGAGGTGTCAAGTGTCCTCAGGAAACAGTGGTTCCAGTCATCCATGTGTGAGTGAGTGAGGGATGTGTGTCAATGTCAATATTGTGTGTGTCAATTTCAGAATGTGTGTGTGTGTAAAACATGTGGGGAGGGTTGTGAGAGTGTGACAGATTGTAACAGTGGCAAGAAAATAAAGATTGCATGTGTGTGTGTAATCAGCTCATGTGTGGGTGTGTACTCAGGATTTCAGTTTTTATCAGGTTATCAGTGAAGGGTAGATAATGTGAGTGTGTGTGTCATTTGAGTGTACAGGGAAGCAATAGTGTGTACATCACACAAGGGTGTAATGGCTCAGTTCTCAGGTTTGGGATTATGCAGTGCCATGACAGGGAATGTCAAGTTCAGAGAATGGTGATTAAGTAATGGCAGTTAACATATCAAATCATTTTCCCAAAACCCATATGCATCTACACAAATTAAAATTTGCCTATCCATCATTCATCAGTTATGTAGGTGGGTCCTCTTATCATTCAACATCATAAAAACACAGGGAAAACGAATTCAATCATAATAAATCAGAAAAAAACGAAGTAAATTTCAGAAATAACATTCAGAAAAAAGGTATCAGTGAAAAAGACAGTGAATAAAGGGGAATTTGATAATTCGATCCCAAAATCACATCTAAAAACCACAAGTAATCATGTACATTATTACTTAACATGTAGGTGAACTAATTCCTACAATTTACAGCATCTAACAGTTAATAAAAATAAATTAAAAATTAGGAAAATCAATTTTTAGCTCAGGTATCTGTGTTCTAACAATGCACATGGGAATTCAATGATTCGCAAACAAACAACCATTAAAATCACAATAAAAAGGTTGGTAATTAGTGTTATATATGTGAGGATACTAGTTAGGGTCTTCGTGTCCAAAAATTGGATACGAATCGTGTCCAAATAGCTGCACGAACACAGACCGTACACGCGCTTATAACACGCGACACACGACACGACACAACATGACACGTGCTCGTGTCTACAGGTGCGCCTAGGATAGGGCTAGGTCCGTGTCAGCCTAAAACGTGTCCATGTGACACATAGGCACGATACGAACCCCATGTCAGCAGCGCCTGTACGTGTGCACAGCCGCCGGCGCGCGACAGCGCACGGCCAGTGCGGGGGCGATTGCGCCACGCACACTCCATGAGTGTCACACCCCACTTCCGTAGGAGCAATCGTCCTTGGTAAGGCATGATGTCGCACGAGCCTAGATTGCGCTCGTGCAAGACGGGTTCCATAACGGCCGATTTCAACGGCTGCGATGGGGTCGTCGCACAGAAGTCCCAAACAGAGACATTGAGTACTAGCAGCGGAAGTTAAGAACAAAACATAAGTCATTCAAAAGAAGCTTTTTATTGATATCGAAACAACGGTTACATTGGGGGCGCAAGGCCGAGATTACAAACACTCAAATTCACTCGTCTCACTTTATAAATCACTCTGCTCTTTCTCATATCTCAATACTTGTCTCGAGCCGGTGGATGCTTCGGATAGACGATGTCCATACATTATGTCCCGTATAAGTCTTCGATTCTATGCGGCCGCACGCTTCGAATCGCCAAGGAACTCCGTGCCTCGACGTATCTAAGCGAGCTCCGCGCCACGAGCTTCTACCTGTGCCTGCACATGAAAACTGTATGGGTGTCAGTACTAAACTGTACTGGTGGAGTGAACTCCTCGCCCACCCATACAAAACCGACACGTTTATTTTACTTTGTGCGATACAAGCCCCTTTACGATTGTCTTTCTACTCTTGCCTTAGGATCGATTTTAGGACCGACGCCTTGGTCTATTTTGTGTCTTTTAGACCGTTACCGTGCCTTGCACTAATAGTGTACTCATACTTTACCGCTAGACCTTCTCGTTCCAATAACGTCAACTTATCGCCTTGTGCTTGCCTTTTCTGCCATACTCTGGGACGTAACGACTCAGTCGTGCAATAAACTCAATTCGTGCTTTAGTATCACTAAGGCAGTGCCTCCTCGCTAACTTAACTTGTGTTGGGACAACGCGGCCATGGCTCACACCTCGAGGTCGTGCCAGAAACTCAATATGATTGAACCAAACTTGCCCTACGACCCTTTTCGACTTAACTCGCAACGACTAACCCAACTTGTGGAACCGACGTTGGGAACTCAAGCACGATGCCGTATTTCGTGCCGAAGCACATGTCTTTACCTATAGCCGAATCGTAGGCTTTATAATACCTTGGGTGCAACCGAGCACACATTTCATCATTCAATGCATACCGTGCTCACACTTTCTTTGTTATGACCGACACCGTGCATGCGGATTGGCCGCTTAGCACGTCAATTATCTATATGAAAGGCTACTGGCATGACAAGCCATCGCGAACAAAGCTCGGGTAGGCGGCGGGTCCTTCAGCGCAGGTAGCGAGCCCCGTTGAAAGCTCCCGACTACCCACGCAATAAAAGCATGTGCTGCTATAACGTCTACCCCCTAGGATGACTGGGCCCGGTGTCCCGACGTATAACCAGTCTAGGCAGAAATTCTTGTCGACAAGGTGTCCAATGACCACGCACCTACGAGACATCTAGACTCACGTAAATGCATGGCCTACTTGTTGGTACGACTGAAACTATACTTAGCAACTCGTGCTCTGAACCGCACTTTGTGTAACGTGCAATGGGACCGAGAGACTCCCAACCGAGGGACCACCTCATACTCCTTAACGTGGATAAGAATGCGAGACTCCCAACCGAGGGACCGCCTCGAACATCTTAACGCTGATAGGAACGCGAGACTCCCAACCGAGGGACCGCCTCGAACTTCTTTGAACTCGAGGGAACGACTACTACATAGCCTTCCAAATTAACTTGAACAAAATGTGTTCCTTAAGTGCCATAGACCGTGGCTAACTTTACATCGTGCCAACCGTGGCTCGTGCCTTTAACTGACTTACGTCCTACGCGACACTATCATCCAAGTCATATGTTACATGACGGCCCTTGAGATCGTGAAACTATTTGACTTGACAACCGCAGAAAGAACGGAACGGTACTTGGAATGACTTAGGTCGATCGGCATAACTTTGCCTAACTTACTCAAGCCTACAACATAACCCGAGGGACGAGCCAAGGCTATGCCAAGCCTGCGTAGTAGAAACGTACATGCTTTATCAAACATTTATGCGGGCGACGCCTATGACTTAGGCTAACTCCTCGTTTGTGTCGAATACCAACTTTTTCTTCTCCCAAGCCGCGGGACGAAGGAACGAGTGTCATTTTCAAAGCACGCTGAGCACCAACTCTAATCAGTCTGTGGGACATTTTCCATGTTCTAAACTCGATTCGATCCGTCGGGATAATTCCCTTTAGCTATGTGGATTCGTCTCTTTTATTATTAAGCCTACTTGTGCGAGTTAAAAACACGCAATTTATTATGTAAAGGCAAAGATGAGGCAAGTTCACTGAAACTACCCCACCTCTTCGATGTCTTCGAGTCGCCATTGTAAGGCCACGTCCGAACGCCGTCGGCATTTCGATTCCTCCGATTGACTTTGTGGGACGGGGCACTACAACATACACCACTCAGAACAAGTCTCGTCCTCGAGACTTTCCTGAAGGCAAACCATCCTACCATTTCTATGGCCAAGACTTAATCGTACCCACTCTGCCTACGCATTTCTTCAATTTTGAGCCACGCCCGTGCTTATCGCTAACTTAGTCGTAAGGCACACCAACCGATCAACCAACATTCGAACTCGTCTCAATTCAATGATCGCGTTACCGTTAACATTTCTTCGAAACTTACGATTTCAAAATCCTCGACACTTTCCCGTTGCTCAAGTCTCACTTGATTCAACGTATCACTTAGTTGGATCGTGCACATATTCTAGGCGTCCCCAAAATACATGCATTTCAGCCAAGACTAGTGATAGAGAATCCGCCATCACCAATCGAGCCAGATCGTGCACATATTCGGGTGTCCCTGATATACGTGCATGTCAACCGAGCCACATGAGTGGTGCGTCCATAATTCCTATCGTTCCGTACCGGGATATCTGTCTAACCACTAGGCTATGTCTTTCGTCAGCACTGGAATCATAGTTCCCAAACAACGATATCAACACTGACCCTATCCTAAGGTCGAACCAAATCGATGGCACGGGATTTTCTACCCAAGCACCCATCACTTCGATTTCTAAACATCGAGCATCGATTTCCTACACACATCCCAATATTCGACGCACGGGGTACGAGTCATTCGGTAAAGCCATCCTACGATAACTCACGTTTCAACCAATTTTACGTTATATCAATATCGTTCGTTTATCAAGCCGTTTTGCATAGTTTATCTCTTCGAACACGTTCAACATTAGTTCGCCTATCATTCATTCTCAAATCAAGCACGCTATGACACAATTCATCTCTAAACCGTAATTCACATTTCACGTTTTCGAAATCATCTATTCCAATTCACATAATCGTTCACAAGGTCGTCCGACTTAACAATATGTTGTGCTCCGATCTCACGCGAGACAGATTATCTACGGTGGGCACGAATCACCATGCACGCTTCTGCGAGATAATTATTCTCATCGGAACGTAACTCTTGTTTTGTGTCTAGACTAATTCATTCTCGATGCGCGAATCGGACCTACTCAATCCTCAAGTTTTATTCAGTCATCAATCACAAGTCCTAACATTCTCGAGTTTTCCTTCGCATTAAGCCAACAAGTCGAGACAATCAAAGTTGCCGTGTCCTAATTTTCCAAGTTCGATCATTCCCGCGACATGAATCACCATGTCAGCACTCACGCGGAACGATCGCCCCAAATCCGACGCAACGCATGTGCGAGGCTGGAGTCACGCTCGCACAAGACAAGAATATCGACGCTGTAGTTATCCGCGTAATCATCAAGATACGATCACTTTCATCCAATATTCGTCTCAACCAAAGTCCTAAGTATTGCATCCATTTGGAACGAAAACACTTGCACGATCGTCATTCACCGTGTCAGATTACCTCCGAGTTATCACATATCGTCTTTGATACGCCTCAATATCATCGACGATATACGTAACCTGACGATCTTCGTTTGCAACGAATTCTGAGTCATGCGAATGATGCTATCGTCCGACTGGATAATCTCCTCGACATTCAAATTCAATTTTGATTATTACCCCTCGAATCGTTCACAACATCAATTTCGACAAACCCAAATTCATGTATCGTTCATCCGTCTATCTTAAGTCATCGACTAACGTATTTCTTCGATTCGTAATATTCCTTGCTAACTCAATCATCGAACGATATCCATTCCAATCCTTAGAGTCATTCGCATAACTTTAAAATCGAACATTTCATACATGCTACCTACCCGTCGTGTTAACTTTTCGTATACGATCCGTATCAATTTCCTCGATTCGATTTCACCTACTCAATCGATTTCGCGTTTCATACTCGTGCAATCCTCAATCTTTCGCTCGAATGATTTCCAAGTCGGACCATACACCACTCAGGATTCGAGTCATCCAATCTAGTCCAAATCACGATCGCGTTATTCGCTAAGACATGTTTCGGATTCGTTCGACGAATTCCTAGCATAATCGTTCATGTCGTATCGACGCACTAAGTTGTTCGTACTATTCCTCAAATAAAAAACAATCTTTCGTGTACGCCTAAGCGTTAGTCCAATAGCGCTTCTATCGATATACACTCTAAGTGTATCCCCGTTCCCGACCGAGCGATACTTAATATTGCTCGCGACTCGTTTGCACCAAAAGGTCAAGGTGCACGATAATCGGCACAACTTAGCCAATGGCTGTGTGCATAACCATCCCGTTCGAACTATACTTCGGTCTTGTGTGCTCGTTCGCTATTGTTATCGTAAGGTCGTTCAAGCACGCAACGCGTTTGCTAACTTTTAGCACGTGTCTTCTATCAACTCAAGGTCGGCACCGTTCGGCCCAAAGGCCTACCAACGTATCCGGCGATGGCCTACCGATAAGTTCGATGAAACGCTTGTACGAGCTTTTGAAAATATTAGACTTATTGTATGGACATCCCGTGGGATAATCGAGAGAGAGCGCACCAACGATATCAACTTTGCGGAAGCAACATTCAGAGTTTGCGAAAACATCAGAGTTAAAGAATTCAATCGATTTTAGGATCGACGCCTTGGTCTATTTTGTGTCTTTTAGACCGTTACCGTGCCTTGCACTAATAGTGTACCCATACTTTACTGCTAGACCTTCTCGTTCTAATAACGTCAACTTATCGCCTTGTGCTTGCCTTTCCTGCCATACTCTAGGACGTAACGACTCGGTCGTGCAATGAACTCAATTCGTGCTTTAGTATCTCTGAGGCAGTGCCTCCTCGCTAACTTAACTTGTGTTGGGACAACGCGGCCATGGCTCACACCTCGAGGTCGTGCCCAGAAACTCAACATGACTGAACCAAACTTGCCCTACGGCCCTTCTCAACTTAACTCGCAACGACTAATCCGACTTGTGGAACCGATGTTGGGAACTCAAGCACGACGCCGTATTTCGTGCCAAAGCACGTGTCTTTACGTATAGCCGAATTGTAGGCTTTATAATACCTTGGGTGCAACCGAGCACACATTTCACCATTCAACGCATACCGTGCTTACACTTTCTTTGTTATGACCGACACCGTGCATGCGGATTCGCCACTTAGCACGCCAATTATCTATATAAAAGGCCACTGGCGTGACAAGCCATCGCGGACATAGCCCGGGTAGGCGGCGAGTCCTTCAGCGCAGGTAGCGAGCCCCGTTGAAAGCCCCCGACTACCCACGCAATAAAAGCATGCACTGCTATAACGTCTACCCCCAGGATGACTGGGCCCGGTGCCCCGACGTATAACCAGTCTAGGCAAAAATCTTTGTCGACAAGGTGTCCAATGACCACGCACCTACGAGACATCTAGACTCACGTAAATGCATGGCCTACTTGTTGGTACGACTGGAACTATACTTAGCAACTCGTGCTCTGAACCACACTTTGCATAACGTGCAATGGGACCGAGAGACTCCCAATCGAGGGACCGCCTCATACTCTTTAACGTGGATAGGAATACGAGACTCCCAACCGAGGGACCGCCTCAAACATCTTAACGCGGATAGGAACACAAGACTCCCAACCGAGGGACCGTCTCGAACTTCTTTGAACTCGAGGAAACGACTACTACATAGCCTTCCAACTTAATTTGAACAAAACGTGTTCCTTAAGTACCATAGACCGTGGCTAACTTTACATCGTGCCAACCGTGGCTCGTGCCTTTAACTGACTTACGTCCTACGCGACGCTATTACCCAAGTCATATGTTACATGACGGCCCTTGAGATCGTGGAACTATTTGACTTGACAACCGCAGAAAGAATGGGACGGCACTTGGAATGACTTAGGTCGATCGGCATAACTTTGCCTAACTTACTCAAACCTACAACTTAACCCGAGGGACGAGCCAAGGCTATGCCAAGCCTTGCGCAGTGGAAACGTGCATGCTTTATCGAGCATTAACGCGGGCGACGCCAATGACTTAGGCTAACTCCTCGTTTGTGTCGAATACCAACTTTTCCTTCTCCAAAGCCGCGGGACGAAGGAACGAGTGTCATTTTCAAAGCACGCTGAGCGCCAACTCTAATCCGACCGTGGGACATTTTCCATGTTCTAAACTCGATTCGATCCGTCGGGATAATTCCCTTTAGCTATGTGGATTCGTCTCTTTTATTATTAAGCCTACTTGTGCAAGTTGAAAACACGCGATTTATTATGTGAAGGCAAAGGTGAGGCAAGTTCACCGAAACTACCCCACCTCTTCGATGTCTTCGAGTCGCCGTTGTAAGGCCAAGTCCGAACGCCGTCGGCGTTTCGATTCCTTCGATTGATTTTGCGGGACGGAGCACTACAACGAGATGCTCCCAAATTTTTGGAGCATGGTCGCAGACGTTGCCCCTAGGCTCACACAAAATTTCAGGACACGACGTGTCCTGTGTCCAGAGAAATGGACCCTGTGATGCAGGACACGGCCTACGGGCCCGTGCTGCGTGTCCACGCATAAAAATAGGACGCAAAAGGACACGAAACACTAGGACACCTTCACAAAAATCGATACACACATCAAGATCTACAAATCCATGTAATTACATTTCAAAAATATGAAAATTTATTCCTATGTGGCATTTCTACAAACACCTATGCACCTATCATGATACGTGTCCGATACGGACACGAAATGGACACAAATTGTGCCCAAATTTTGGGGATAGCTAGGAAACCCTAAAACCTAACCTTATATGTAAAGAAATCAGGAAAAACTATGAGTTTAGATGATTTACCTATTGAGTATCAAAACTCAAGAAAAGCTTCAAAGAGGGGATTCCAAATGGCAACTCCAAATCTCCAATCAATGCACAAACTGAGGTGATCCTCCAACAACAGCATATAAACATAAATTAGATCCTATTGCAAAAGACTAGGATTAAAAAGGAGCTAAAATGAATTAATTAGGAATTTCTAAAGTTGGGGATTTACCTCTTTCTAAACTTGAGATCTATTTCCAAGAGAGGCTAACCCTAAATGAAGGAGGCATTAAATAGGGGTGGGAAACCCTAGGTTGGCTGCCATGGGTGGGTTAGGATTGGTTTTGGGCTTAATTCATGGGCCTATGGCTTAAACACTAGGCTTTAAATTGCTATGTCATAAGTCATTGACTTAAGTTACTAGTCATGGACTAATTCCACCCAAACTAATCCTCCCTTCTTTAAAACTAATTTCTAATTAATAAAGTAGGTTAACTAGAGTTAGACTAGGGTCACCAACTAGGGTTAGTTTCTAGGTTTGTCTACAATGTCTCAACTAGTCAAGACTAACATAACACATAGCAATATTTAATTAATATTAAATTCACACAAATTTCCATAAATCATAATAAATTCAAATAAATCCTAAAATGGCCAAAATACCCTCTAGGCTAAAATGTACTAGTCAAACATCCTAATCACATGGCTAGGCTCTAAGGTTACACTAGTCAAACACCAAAATCATAAGTCATGATTTAAAATAGTTTTAAATGATTAAAAATTACCAAAAATCATATTATTATTTAAATATCATAATTAAATAAATTAAAATACAAAATTTCAAAATTACCTTTATTTTAGAAACTAGGTGTTACAAGCAGTGTCATCAACTTCATCAAACATCACATGATTTATCGATTTGGAGTTCTTTAGAGAATGATCCATGACAACGGACAATAGTTCGTGAGTCAAGCATTCATTCGATTCTGTAATGACACTTGCATCAACAATATTGCTTCTACGGCTTATAATCCTACTGCTAATGGTTTAGCAGAAGCATTCAATAAAATAATTATCAAGCTCCTCAAAAAGTTTATTTCTGCCAATAAACGCAACTGGAGCAAAAAGTTTGGAGAATGCCGATGGGCATTTCGTACTACTATACCTACCCTGACCGGCGTGCACCCTTCTCTTTGGTGTACGGATGCGAAGTTGTCTTACCGTTGGAGATTTAAATTCCATCCTTGAAGATAGTTGTCGCCAATGAGCTGACGGTGGAAAATAATGATCATCTTCGACTTCAAGAACTTGAAGCGCTAGATGAAAACGACTGCTAGCTCAACAGCATATTAAGTTTTATCAAGCCCGCATCTCAAAAGCCTTCAACCATAAAGTCAAAGTGCGAACCATTCAAAAAGGTGAGCTAGTCCTTACTATCAGACGTCCTATGACTATGACACATACGAGCAAAGGCAAGTTCGAGCCAAAATGGGAGGTTCCCTACGTCATAAGCAATTTTTTCTCTAATGGAGCCTGCCAGTTGACCGGAATGGACGGCCGAAGCTATGATGCCTATCAAAGGCAAATTCCTGAATAAATATTATATTTGAAAGTATGTATCATATTTTCTGATAAACATTGTACATATACAAATCTTTGAATTATTATCTTTTTCACACTTTCGTGAATAAACCCACAGATAATATGTTCTCAAAAATTCCCAGTGGAATCTAACCAGATCTTATGGTACATACTCAATAGATTACCCCATAACGTCTACCACAACATATAATCACAAGATCATCTTTTGAAACCTAGTTTTTTTAAGATATCTTATTCTTGAGCCCTAGTTGGTTTAAGGATAATCAATAGACATGCGAATTCATATCCATATTACCTCTGAATTCCATTGTTTGAATCAACGACTTATCTGATAACTTCATCACAAAGTAATATCACGTCAAAGTCATATTCTGTCACGTCCAAGACCTCTGAATAGATATAATAAGTGGTGTTATTTTCAAGAAATACTGTGTCCACACTACTGACAAAATATGGTATCAAAGACGATAAGTCCATAAAATCATAAGTTCGTGACAAATGAGCAAACATAAATGGTTCTTTATTTCTTTCTCCATAAAAAGGAGGAAAGGACTACATTTGCAAAAGGAGAAAGCAAACTACATCTTAGAAAGACGCTTTTATTCATTTGCCCGAGGATGGCCATGCTGGGACAGGTACCACTCTCTCAACCATCGTGCATACGAAGGTCCCAACAGATCGAGATCCTCAACAGGAGCCGGATGATGGGAACTCCCGGTACCATTACCTTCTGATGCCGGTTGCTCCTTTACGGTGACTTCAATTTTATGAATTATTTCCTCTTTAATAGTCAATATTTCCTCTTTGATGAAAGGAGACAACACTTTCTCTTTGACGGCGATCTCAGCTTTTGGTGTCAGCATAGATGCTGCAAAAATACAAAATGAAACAAGAGTTAAAATCATGAAAAAGTATTCTTATAAACAGTACGCTATTGAGAAGATTTTAACACATAGCGCGTAGCGCACTTTGAGTGAACAAAGGGTGTGCAATATGATTTTGGCCAACACTCTGAAAGTGGTGGCACATTTTGAAAATTGTGAAGCGCCAACCAACACTCTGAAAGAGGTGGTCGATGCTGGCTTTAATTCGCGCTAACAGCGAACGGCGCCGACTCTAATATTTGTCTTCCCCGACCGTTCATTATGTCACGCCCTAGAACCAGAATACTGGAGAGCGAGGGACAGACACAGCTAGCTACACACATTGAAGTGAATCCTACCTCGCAATACGGTCACGGCTGTCTAGATGTATGAGGGTTTACTACAAGCCATAAGTCTCTTAGGGTCAAAACAAGCCTAGTGTCTCAATCTCAAGCAAGCAAGTAAATGTAACAAGATGGTAGATCATCAGACATACAAAGTAAGGCGTCCCAAACATTACATATTTAGATGATCATGAAGCTAGTCATACAAAATGTGATGACTAGCAAGAGTTTAAGTCATACATGATCAACCCTAGGATTTGTCAATCATGTTACAGCCCTTAGGCAGACAGGCATGTAAATTCAACACGAGCTAACACTTGCTCGGCGGCTAAATGCCTTAAAAGAATAATTTTACAATAGAGTGGGAGAGCAAAATAAAATCCACTCGTTGTCAGGGTTTCTTCTAGTGGTCACCATCTGGCAGGAAGGCTGGGAGATCCTCGAGAGCTGCTCCAAAATTTGGCCATACAAAACTAGCTGGGTCAGACCTCAGAAAGAGCAAGTGCCACAAAGGAGGCTTCACTTAAGAACTAAAACCAGCATATTAGCACATAAGGACATAAATGAAATAACAAAAGACATGAGTTAGAGAAAATAGGGTGACAAACGATAAGATAAATAAAGGACTATTCCGGTAACCAAGTTACAGTCTGTAAACCAAACAAGGACCGGGGTTGTAACTCTTTACCTGAACAGAACTTAGTCTCTAACCAATTATCGATAAATTAAGCATACACAAGCATATCCTGAGATAGCCATGTACATGATCTAGGCAAGACTAGACAAGATGGGACTCCATCCAGCATTCACGGCCAAGCAAAGAGTACGGCTTGATACTTAAACTAACTAGGGTTATCACAAGCCTAGTTACTAGCAAGATGCAATGAGGGATCCCTACGGCCACAAGTCCTGCAGACTATCCAGGTTATCCAGACGCAAGGTTCATGCTAAGAGTTATCATGACTTGTTAGGTGACTTGAGTGCAACACATGACGGTGTACATAGTAATCATTTCATGAAGTGCCCCACATGACTGTAAGCTAGAAATGTGCCCTACTCGTCGGCCGGCTACAAGTCCATCAAAGAAGGCGCCCAGATAACAGGATTGATTGTAGCCGAAAAATCTCTCTATATGAACTACTTGATCAATCTAGTCATTAACCTAGTCCGATTCAGTATGAATCCCTGACCTTGGTAACCAGGAATATAAGTCCTAGACATGATGCAAGACAAGACTGGTAGTTTATACAAGCACATTCAATACAATCACCCACGGTGTTATTATGAGAATTTACTTAGCATGTCGAGATAGCCGTCGCAACAGCATTCAAGATTACATGTTAGACTTATTTATCAAGTTTATTTGTCAAGAGTGCGCCACGACGGGCCACTATAAAGATTACTTATCATGTCAAGAGTGCGTCACGACGGACCACCATCAAGAATTATTATGTCAAGGTTGCTTGTCAAGAGTGCACAACGACGGGTCACTATTTAGGAGTTATCATGTCAAGGTACTTGTTAAGAGTGCGCCTTAACAGGCCACTATCATGAATAAGAGAAACTTGCATAACGTAGTTAGTGACATATTCTTGAAGCCAAGGAAAAGATCTACAACTTCTACGTTGAAAGTTGGGAGAGATTTTGGCCACAATTTAGCCAAATAGGACATAAAACAGCCAAAATAGGCACTATGCAAGCCATGCGGCACTATTTGTAGAAGCATGAAAAATATTGCTTTTAGTCCCAAATCGGAAAGGAGAAGAAGAAAGGGCTCACTCCATTCTATAAATAGAGTCCCCTTACCTCCTTTGAAAAGGGCACCAACTTCGCTTCCCTCCTTCCAAACTTGGACTCTTCCTATTACGCACCTTCGGGTGCTAAGTAGAAGAAGTCTAGGGCAGCGCGGGCTCATCGGGCTTAGTCAGCTGTCCCAACCTCTGACCATCAAGAGCGTCCCGCTAAGCGGGCCTCTGATGGAAAGTTGTACAGAGCCGCCTGTGTCCAGCCCCCGGCGGCAAACGGACAGAGTGGTTCTCAAGAGTCTCCCAACAAAGATCGAGGGCAAGTGTTTCTATTAGCCCCCACATCAGGGAGCAAACATGATACCTACGCACTCGTGTGTTCGGGATACCCGGGCCCACAAAGCGAGTGCACGGGCAGATCGAGACATTCCTCATGCGACGCTCGGTCCTGAGACATTCCTCATGCGGCTCGGTCATGAGACGTCCTTCATGCGGCTCGGTCATGAGACATTCTTCATGCAGCACAGAACCCAGGAAGCTTCATGCGGCTCAAAATCAGACGAGCTTCATGCGGCTCAAGAGTATCATGCGGCTCAAAAGTCACCAACATGGACATGCGGCTCAAACACATAGGCAACTCGAGTAAACTCCATGCGGCCCACAGAGAGAGGCCACGTGGCCTTCAAAACAGCTGTGCCCAAAGTACTGGACGCATTTAATGCTCTGACGGCTGACAGACCTGACAGGTGACAGTCCTGACATAAAGTCGTCATAATGACTGACACGAAAAAGCACTATCGTCCTAGGAAATGAGAAAAATCTTCACAAATGTGGCGCTGTCCACCAAACTTCGAGGCAAATCTATGCGGCCAGACTAAACAAAGTCCATGCGGCCAGAACAGAGAGACCCATGCGGCTCGGTCATGAAGACTCTCATGCGGCTCGGCCATGAAGACCCCCATGCGGCTCGGTCATAAATATATTCATGCGGCTCGGTCATGACAACCTTCATGCGGTTCGAAGTACGGAGACTCTTCATGCGGCTCGGTCATGAACTCTTTCATACGGCTCGGTCATCAACCCTCATACGGCCCAAACATTGACACTCCTCATGCGGCCCAAACATCGACACTCCTCATGCGGCTCAACATTGACGTCGAGACACGTGTCCTAAAGTCAATCAAATCTTGGGCCAAATCCCAATAATCTGGGACACGTGGCAGAAGAATGAATCAAATTTATTCATTAAGATTCGCAGATGTCAGCAAATCATCATGAGGAAGATTTATTGCAATCAGCATTAATTATTGATGGGATTTGGCATAATCCGTGTTAATGGCCCAGATCTTTCACGTTCAAGGCGAATGGTCCAGATTGATTAAGCATCAGGCCGCCGCCACTTTGAGAATGGGTAATCATCCAAACCCTAATGATGCCCCCACTATTATAAATAGCAAAGTGCCATTCCCTTGTAAAAAAATATACATAGAGAGATATACAAAAAAAAAGAATCAGAGAAGAATACGTATACACAGAGAGACTTCCCCCATAGTCAGGGAGAGAATATACACAGAGAGAGAGAAGCCAGAAGAGCAATCAGAGAGAGAGCAAGAAGGCATTTCTTCGTCAACAACCAAGCAGATCTTTCCCGAGTCAAGGCTGCGTACCGATCGTCCAAGGAGTAAGGCAGAGCGGCCGTCGCTTTCCCGAGCCTCTATCGTCACCCCCCAGAATCTAAAATAAACAATCGTACTTAGACTGCTGTACCTAGGTTTTTGTCCCTAGGCTTTCTTTGTACGAACGAGTTTGTATTGTGAGTCTAAGTTCAGTCCTTCGATAATTGTTCTGTACTTTTACAATCAATGGCAAACACGATGGTGACTCTGCTGGAGACTAACTTCTCCACGGCTGAGGAGTTGGTGACACAATCGGACGCAGCCAAACTTGGCTCTACACAACAGAAGATGGTCGTACGCTTCGACCAACAAGCATTCGAAGAGATGCTCTCTGAAGGTAGCACTGGCCCGGTCCAGAAGCACACCCGCACCATAAAGGCTCGCAAAGAGTGGAGGCCAAAATCATTTGCTCCTCTGCAAGCCCTTGATGGGGTGCTCTCTATTGCTCTAGATGGCGAGAAAGACTCCCCTACGGCCCCACTTCAGACCGTAGACAACTCTGCTGTCCCCAAGTCCGGCAGAAGAAAATACTATGATGCTGGACTTGCAGGGGCAAAGAGGAACTCTACGCGATCCGAGCCGCAGAAGAGTATTAGCCGCAGGGAGAAAGCCCATGCGGCTACAACCGCCGACCGCATAAAGAAAACTCATGCGGCCACATCTGTCAGCCGCATAACTTATGCGGCTACAGTTGCCAACCGTACGGATGAGACTCATGCGGCTATTAAAGTCAATCGCTTGCAGAAAACCCATGCGGCCACAGATGCCAACCGCATGCGGTCAGCCTGCACGGTCGTGACTCCTAGCCGCATAAAGACTCATCCTACAACAAAAGACAGCCGCATGCAGACAGCATGCACGGTACCCAATGCTAGCCGCATAGCATCCGTCCCACGCTTCTCTCGATCAGTCTTCGACCGGCTTTCATGCGGTCCTGACTCTGATCATTCTCTGGATGATAAGCCAGACTATGTGGTATTCGACTTAGACTCCTCCTATTACTCACCCACAAGTGCTAAAAGGAGGAAGTCTAGGGCAGCACGGGCTCATCAAGTCCAGACGACTGCCCCAACCTCTGACTATCGGGGCATCCCGCTGATTATCACACGGGCCTCTGATGGGAAGTTGTATAAAACTACTCAAGTCCAGCCCCCGGCGGCAAACAGAAAAAGTGGTTCCTCTGACCTGCGTGAGGTTATCCTCCACAAACGCAAGGAAAGAGAAGGAGCTTCGGGGTGTATAGAGCCCTCACACGGACATCAATGCACCCAGATCATCGTCAACTGCTGTTGCAGCAACGCGGCGGTGACGGAAGACCGGCCATCCGTCTTCCAAAGACTACATCACCTGAGCTCAGAAGACGAGGCACTTCCTGTTGTCTCCTGCAAGTCCGTGCAGAAAGTTCTCGCCAAGGGAAGAGGGAAGAAAACGAGCATCTCCAGCCCAAAGGTGTCAACTACTGCAGCTAAGAAACCGTCGTCTAAAGGGTTATCCTCCACTGGAGTATTTCAACACACCCGTTCGAAGACGAAAACTGCTGCAGTAGGAAGTTCGTCGTTTGCAACATTGGGGGTCGTCGGAACTGGGGGTAGCACTCCTCTAAACATCCACGACAATCCGACATTCCAGGAATACGGACTGGAGGAAGCAAATCCTCCGACGGATACAACAGATGCCGACATCCCCAAGGACATCCTAGACGAAGCAAGCTCCGAAGCTGGGGGTAGTGTTCCTTCCGAGTCCGAACCTGAAGAGATTGTCCCCATATATCCTGATGATTTCTTGATGCACGGGTACGATTCGGAGGGTACATCCTCCACCACTCCTTCCGTCACTCCTCATATGAAGACGGTGTTCATGACAGACAGCAATCAAGGCGGTTCCGGTGATCGCCAGCGCATCGACACTTTGGAGGCCATATTATACGCCTTGGTCAAGTCTGTGGACGAGATCAAAGCGGCGCTTCCTAATCTGCAGGAGGTGACACCTGGCCAGACAAGCACGGGTCCCGCAATCAACGTAGATTCAAATTCAGCGGCACCGAACCCGGGCAACAATCCTCCCGAGATAACGGCCCCTACCGCGACAGACGAGGCCCGAGAAGTAAGAAGAGAGGTTCAGGAGCTCCGAGCAATGTTCCATGCCCGAGAAAACTCTCAAGACCTCAGGATACGGCAACCATATCCTGCTGAATGGAGGGATGTTCCCTTTCCACCAAGATATAAGCCGTTCAATATCAACCCATATGATGGCAAGACTTCAGCAAGTCGGTACATCGCTTACTTTGAGGTCACTACCGACCATCTCCCCCATGATGACGCTATCCTCACGCGGCTATTCATTGGGGCATTGGAAGGAGTCGCCTTCGATTGGTATCGCAACCTGCCGGACAATTGCATCCATTTCTTCGCTGGCTTCAAACGCCTGTTCTTGGAGAGGTTCTATGAGGTAGGGCAGGACGTCACGATGTCTACCCTCATGGACGTCATTCAAGGAGAGAAAGAGCTGACGAGGAATTACATTGAGCGGTTTCGTCAAACCGCAATGAAGTTACCATCTGGCAACCCGGACTCTTCCTTGATCGAAATTTGCCAAAAGAGACTACTTCCAACAATCAGTCTCTGGATGGGTGAAAGTTAATTCAAGGACTGGAAGGCTTTTATCATCAGTGCTATAAGTGCCGAAGAACGATTGAAGAAGGCCCGCCAGCTGGGGTTGCATATCTCAGAGGGAGAGAACAAAGGCAAGCGTCCCAGCACCAACACCGACAATGGGGATAGCCCCTCCAACAATCGGGACAACAGAGGCAAGCAGGCTATGGTGGCCGACATGGCCCAGAAGCCCGAGTCACAACCAACAGACAAACAATGGCCTCAAATCACTTACTCTTTTGAAGACGGCCACGTCAAGCCTATCTTGGACATGCTCATACAAGGAGATAGAATTCAGCTCCCTCCACCAAGACGGGAGCCTCGGTCGGCTGACTTGGAGAACCAAAAATTCTGCTATTACCACCGTTACGTCCACCATGCTACACACGACTGCTACCAACTGAAACGGTACATCCAAAACCTCATCGATTCGAACGCTCTAGCCATCGATTTCGAGGAGGTAACCGTAGCAGCCAACATGGTATCCGTACAATTCGGTAGCTTCCCGCCAACAGAGACTCAAGACGGTGTTATACCCAACCCTCTGGCAACGATGGAAATTGCTAATCTTCTGCCTGCTCGAGATCAAGCTGCCGATCTTGTACCTCTTACTATATCGCGAAGAGAAATTACGGGGGTCCATCCGGACTTGGTCCACGAGGTGACTCAGCCCACAACGCCTCCCATTCACAAGAAAAGAAGCGGAAAAGTTAGATCCTGCCGCACCGTCTCGGTAGATGAAGGAGAAGTCACGGCCGTTGTTACTCGATCTGGAGCACAATCTCAGCCCGTGGCTGAGAACTCGACTGATGATCATCCGCCCACTTCTACCGATGCTCCGGGACCGGCTCAGCCTTCGACGACCGACAAGCCTAGGCCGAAGGAGACTCGCTTCGACAAATCCCTCCGAAAGGAGACACCTCAGGGGCTGGAGAGGCCCTATAACTTCGACATCTTGGCACAATTGGCCAATACACCGGCCAAATTGTCCTTATATGAACTCCTAAGGCTCTCAAAGGATGTTCGCACAGCTTTGAGTGATGCACTCCAAAACGCCGACGCGTACTTGGCTCAGGTCAACCTCACGGGAGATAATCAACTTGCAGATCTCCAAGATAGTGCGTGTACGGGAGCGATGCCCAATATTGTCTTTTCTCCGCAGGATATGCTCATCAAAACTAACCTGCACGATAGCCCGTTATACTACACTGGATACATTGGCGACGTAAAGGTGGACCGAATGCATATTGACCCTGGGTCTTCCATAAGCATCATTTCGAAGGGTCTGCTACATCATCTCCGCATCCCGATGCATCGCCTGACGCCTACAAGCACCGCCATTAGCGGTTTTAATTCGGGCAGGAGCTACCCTATTGGGAAGATTCGTCTGAAGTATCAAATTGGCGACCTCCAATCCGAAGTCACCTGCTACGTCATAAATGCAGACACTTCTTACAATATCCTCTTGGGGTGCCCATGGATACACGACTACATGATCGTACCTTCCACGCTATACCAGTGCTTCAAATATGTCGACAAACACGGCTTCATGAAGACGGAATTTGCTGACATCGATCCCTTTAAAGGGGTCCAATCTTACTACTCGGACTCCTGCCTATACGAAAAGTTGAAGAGGCACCTTGATGAACGAAATGAACAAGCTAGTACCGAGACGGCCACAGGATCAGAAGAGCCTCTGACGATCCACCTCCAAGCTCGCAAACCGGGAAGGTCCGTACCCCTTACTGCCACTCTGCGGAAGGACGCGATCAGCCTCTCGGCGCAGGAAGAGCAGATGATAATCCGGCTGCCGAGGTCCGGCCAAGTGCCGAGACCCACAACGGGGCCATTGACAATCAGATTGCCTAAAGTCGGTCAACCCCAAACGGAGAAGCTCAATCCCTCCGATCGGCCACTGACGATACGCCTTCCCAAGAAGGATCGTCACCCCGATGCAAGGTCTGACACTTCTAGTGAGCCAGCCACTCCTCGCTCCACGTCAAGTGCCAAACTGGGGGTCGCTAGTCTGCCAACAACTCCACGATCTACTCCACCAACAAAATCCCTGATGATCAAGTTGCCCAAATCATCCTCTCAGTCTGCATTTACACAGGGGGTGGCTGAAGAAGAGTTGGAGCTGGCCAAGTATGTGGCTGCTCACACTGAGACTTGCCCATGTTGCCCATCAACGGCAACTTCCTGAAGAAGTATTACGTCCGAAACGACATCCAAAAAAAAAATTCTCCGATGATTGAGTTATGTACCCCCGGTGCCGCTGAACTCACATTCCGCCTCCAAATTTCCTAGATACTGAGTTATGTACCCTCCGGTACCGCTAAACTCACATTCTCCAAATTCCAGATTATTGAGTCATGTACCCTTTCGTACCGCTGAACTCACAATCTTCCAGATTATCGAGTCATGTACCTGCTGGTGCCGCTGAACTCACATCCACAACATCCCAGATTATCGAGTCATGTACCCGCTGGTGCCACTGAACTCACACTTTCACAATATTGAGTCATGTGCCCGTTGGTGCCTCTGAACTCACATCCCGGTCACTCTTTCAGATAGTAAGTCATGTATGATCGTACCTCTGAACTTTCTTCCTGGAAGAGATCCTCCCTCATGATCCGATACCCGCACTTCCAGTGCACAAAAAAGGGTAAGCGATCCACAAATTTCTAAAACGGCCATGTCCTCATTACCTCTGAGTCGTTTCACTTCCGCCAAAAACAAATCACCCCCTACATAGAACTTCCATGTCCTCATTACCTCTGAGTCGTTCTATGTACCCCTCTTCATTGAGCCCACTCCTGCCATGTCCTCATTACCTCTGAGTGGGAAGGCTCCGTAGAAGAAATCATCATATTTGCCATGTCCACATTACCTCTGAGCAAGTATGCCGGTCCTCTTTCAACCTATTATCTGTACCCACAACCGGAGTACGACAAGGATCATAGGTCCACAAATGTCCTCTGTTGACCACAAATGTCCTCTGTTGACCACAAATATCCCCCATAGAGTCCTCTCCTGCCATGTCCTCTTTACCTCTGAGTAGGAAGACTCCACGGTAAAACCTTCATACTTGCCATGTCCTCCTTACCTCTGAGTAAGTATGTTGGTTTCCCTTTCATCCTATTATCCGTATCCTGAACTAGGTTACGCCAAGGATAATAGGCCCACAAATATCCTCCGCTGAGTCCACTCCTGCCATGTCCTCATTACCTCTGAGCAGGAAGATTCCAGGGTAAAACCCTCATACTTGCCATGTCCTCATTACCTCTGAGTAAGTATGTTGGTTCCCTTTCATCCTATTATCCGTATCCTAAGCCAGGGTATGCCAAGGATAATAGGCCCACAAATGTCCTCTGTTGACCACAAATGTCCTCTGTTGACCATAAATGTCCTCTGATGACCACAAATGTCCTCAGTCGACCACAGATGCTGTACTGGGTCTCTAGTATACGCCCATCCCTTCCCTATCGTGCCTAGGAGCCCAGTTGCTCCCTGGCATTCTCTCGAATACCAAAAACTTCTATAGCTGTCTTATCGCGAAGTTGTTCTAGGTATTCCTCTCCGAAACTTGTTACTCGTACCTAAAACCAAAGTACGCCCAGGGTAACAGGTCCACAAATAATCCCCCAGCAGGTCCAATTCCACAAATACCACAAGTACAAGAAAGAGAAAATGAGTTGAAACATGCTCATTTATTCAAAATTCAAAGTACTACATCATCTGGGATCACACCCCTTGACAAAAAGAAACAGTGAAAGAAAACAGAAAACTGTTCACTACTCCATGGCATTCTTTCGCCCGATACCAAGAACCTCCATATCCGCCTTACCGCGGAGTTGTCCTAGGTATCCCTATCAAACTTATTATCCGTACCTAAAACCAAGGTATGCCAAGGATAATAGGCCCACAAATGTCCTCTGCTGACCACAAATGCCGTACTAGGTCCCTTAGTACATCCACATCTTTCCTCATCATCACATGCTTTCGGAGCCCAGCTGTTCCATAGCATTCTTTCACCCAATGCATAGAACTTCCATGTTGATAGCACCTCTGAGTTGTTCTATGTATCCTCATTCGAGTTCACTCCTACTATGTCCATATCACCTCTGAGTAGGAAAGCTCTACCATCGACCTTATATTTACCATGTCATACCACCTCTGAGCAAATATGATGGTTCCCTCTCTCAACTTATTATCCGTACCTAAAACCAAGGTACGCCAAGGATGATAAGTCCACATAAAATCCCCAGCGGAAGTACCCAAACTTATCACGTCCATGCTACCTCTGATTGGATTGCTACACCTAAACAAATCTACTTTCCATGCTTCTTATTCAAAGTGTTCCAAATTTGCAATTTGGAAACTTTGAAGGGGGTTCTGTAGAAGCATAAAAAATATTGCTTTTAGTCCCACATCGGAATGGAGAAGAAGAAAGGGCTCACTCCATTCTATAAATAGAGCCCCCTTACCTCCTTTGAAAAGGGCACCAACTTCTTTTTCCTTCTTCCAAACTTGGACTCTTCCTATTACGCACCTTCGGGTGCTAAGTAGAAGAAGTCTAGGGCAGCGCGGGCTCATCGGGCTCAGTCAGCTGTCCCAACCTCTGACCATCAAGAGCGTCCCGCTAAGCGGGCCTCTGATGGAAAGTAATACAGAGCCGCCTGTGTCCAGCCTCCGGCGGCAAACGGACAGAGTGGTTCTCAAGAGTCTCCCAACAAAGATCGAGGGCAAGTGTTTCTATTAGCCCCCACATTAGGGAGCAAACATGATACCTACGCACTCGTGTGTTCGGGATACCCGGGCCCACAAAGCGAGTGCACGGGCAGATCGAGACATTCCTCATGCGACGCTCGGTCATGAGACATTCCTCATGCGGCTCGGTCATGAGACGTCCTTCATGCGGCCCGGTCATAAGACATTCTTCATGCGGCACAGAACCCAGGAAGCTTCATGCGGCTCAAAATCAGACGAGCTTCATGCGGCTCAAGAGTATCATACGGCTCAAAAGTCACCAACATGGACATGCGGCTCAAACACATAGGCAACTCGAGTAAACTCCATGCAGCCCACAGAGAGAGGCCACGTGGCCTTTAAAACAGCTGTGCCAAAAGTACTGGACGCATTTAATGCTCTGACGGCTGACAGACCTGACAGGTGCCAGTCCTGACATAAAGTCGTCATAATGACTGACACGAAAAAGCACTATCGTCCTAGAAAATGAGGAAAATCTTCACAAATGTGGCGCTGTCCACCAAACTTCGAGGCAAATCTATGCGGCCAGACTAAACAAAGTCCATGCGGCCAGAACAGAGAGACCCATGCGGCTCGTCATGAAGACTCTCATGCGGCTCGGCCATGAAGACCCCCATGCGGCTCGGTCATGAATATATTCATGCGGCTCGGTCATGACAACCTTCATGCGGTTCGAAGTACGGAGACTCTTCATGCGGCTCGGTCATGAACTCTTTCATGCGGCTCGGTCATTAACCCTCATACGGCCCAAACATCGACACTCCTCATGCGGCCCAAACATCGACACTCCTCATGCGGCTCAACATTGACGACGAGACACGTGTCCTAAAGTCAATCAAATCTTGGGCCAAATCCCAATAATCTGGGACACGTGGCAGAAAAATGAATCAAATTTATTCATTAAGATTCGCAGATGTCAGCAAATCATCATGACGAAGATTTATTGCAATCAGCATTAATTGTTGACGGGATTTGGCATAATCCGTGTTAATGGCCCAGATCTTTCACGTTCAAGGCGAATGGTCCAGATTGATTAAGCATCAGGCCGCCGCCACTTTGAGAATGGGTAATCATCCAAACCCTAATGATGCCCCCTCTATTATAAATAGCAAGGTGCCATTCCCTTGTAAAAAAATATACATAGAGAGATATACAAAAAAAAGAATCAGAGAAGAATACGTATACACAGAGAGACTTCCCCCATAGTCAGGGAAAGAATATACACAGAGAGAGAGAAGCCAGGAGAGCAATCAAAGAGAGAGCAAGAAGGCATTTCTTCGTCAACGACCAAGCAGATCTTCCTCGAGTCAAGGCTGCGTACCGATCGTCCAAGGAGAGGCAGAGCGGCCGTCGCTTTCCCGAGCCTCTATCGTCACCCCCCAGAATCTAAAATAAACAATTGTACTTAGACTGCTGTACCTAGGTTTTCGTCCCTAGGCTTTCTTTGTACGAGCGAGTTTGTATTGTGAGTCTAAGTTCAGTCCTCCGATAATTATTCTGTACTTTTACAATCAATGGCAAACACTATTCATCCATGCGACATTATTCATTTCTGTGGCACTATGCATCCATACGGCACTATTCATTCATGCGACACTATTCATCCATGAAGTACTATTCATTCCTGCGGTACTATGCATCCATACGGTACTATTCATTCCTACGGCACTATTCATCCATGCGGTACTATTCATTCCTATGGTACTATGCATCCATACGACAGTATTCATTCCTGTGGCACTATTCATCCATACGGCACTATTCATTTTTGCGATACTATTCATCGTCCCTGCCAGATTCTGGATAAATGAACTAGAAAATGTCCAAATCTTATTTTGGTCATAACTTTCTCAAAACAAGTCGAAATCTAACTTTTTAAAGGTCTATTTTGGGTAAAATCGAATTCTCTACAACATAGAATAATCAAAACTTGAAAATAATGAAATTTGGTAGATCAAAACCTAAGAAAACAAAAAAGGCTACAAACTTAGAATGGAAAAAAATAAAACTTGAGATCCATCATAAAGCAAGGAAGGAAGAGAATGGAAAAAAAATCAAGTAAGGAAGAGAATGGAAAAAATAAAACTTGAGATCCATCATAAAACAAGTTGCACTTGCCTAGGACTTGGTAGGTGGGAGGAGTAAATGAAGAAGATGAAAAAGTAAATGAAGAAGTGAATGAGGAGAGAGAGAAGGAGTTGGGTTATATATCAACCCTCTCCATCTCAAACCAAACCAAGCCAAGCCAAAACAAGTCAAATTGAACCAAACCAATCAAATAAACCAAGTCAAGATTAAACCAAGGCTACGCTAAGCAAAACAAGTCTAACTACGGTCCACCTGATAAATGCCAGAAATCTCGTATACGCATACGAAAATACGTATAACAAAAAATAGAAATGACAACTCAAACCACCCTAAAAGAATTCGTCCTCGTAATTTAATCAAGAGGCTAGAGATGTCGAAGCAAGCAATATTAATCATAAGTAAGCTACGACTAGCAGTCAATCAAGCAATCATTCATGCAAGCAAGAAATTAAAAGCATAAGACACAAGAAAGACATTATACCTTATGAGTCAAATATGTGTGGATATCGCGAGCGGATATCATCCTCACGCTTCCACGTTGACTCACCCAAAGAGTGGTGACTCCAAGCAATACAGACTAAACTAATAGTCTTGTTCTTGAGTACCTTCTTCCTTCGGTCTAATATGGATACGGGCCTTTCCTCATACGAAAGGTTGGTACCAACAACCAATTCCGAATGATCAAGGACATGACTCGGATCCGAGATATATCATCGCAATTGGGATACATGGAATACGTCATATACCTCACACAACGACGGTGGAAGAGTGAGACGATATGGCACATCACCTACTCGCTCAAGGATATCGAACGGCCCTTTGTACCTAGGACTAAGCTTTCCTCGTACGCCGAATCAAATAACACCACAGGTAGGCGAGATCCTGAGGAACACATGGTCGTCGACTGAAAACTCAAGGGGAAGCCGATGAGAATCGGCCCAATGGCGCTGGAGATCTTGGACAACTCGAAGATGATCTCTGACTTGTCTGACCACCTCGATTATCTGTGTAATCATCTCTAGTCCCAGCATCTGTCTCTCGTCGACATCATCCCAAGCTAAAGGTGATCTGTACTTCCTGCCATACAGTGCTTCAAAGGATGCCATCTGGATACTGGTGTCACTCCCCGTTCCCGGAATACGTAAATTTTTTATTTTTCTGTATATGGTATCTGGCACATGTATCTTGTTTGTATGTATCATATATTTGTAACTGGCCATGGCATGGAACAGTATCTCGTTGCGGATTAGTGTGCCACCCCTTATCCTTGTTTGGTTGTAGGCGTGGTTCACTACTTCGATGATAAGATTTCTGAACCGTGTTGTGGTTAGGATTTTATTTAATTAATTTAGATAGTTGTATCATGTAGGCGTGGTTCACTACTAGCATTTAACATATCATAAGTCATATGGCTAAGAGCATGCTTAAGATTAGGGTTTTCTTTGAGTCAACCCAACCCCTATATATATTCTCTTCCTCTCTCTCTCTCTCTCTCTCCTCATTCACTCTTTCATTAATTTTTTCTCCAACCAACATTTAGGCAAGTACACCTTGCACCAAATGGAGAGATTCTTGTATTTTTTATTCTTGATCTTTCCTTTGATATTATTTATCTATATTGTTCTTCTTTTCATTCTCTACAAGTTTAGTTCTCAGAGTTTTTGATTTTAATGGCTAGTTTTGTGTAGATCGAAGTTTCTAAAACTAGGGTTTTATGGATTTTCATGGTTTTGATCTATCAAACTTAGTTGTTTTCAAAAAATAATGGTCCTATGTTGTAGGAAATCTCATTCTACCCAATTTTGACCGTTGAAAAGTTAGATTTTGACTTGTTTTGAGGAAGTTATGGCCAATTAAGATTTGGACATCTTCTATGTTCATCTGTTCTGGTTCTGGCAGGGACGATGAATAGTGCCAGTCTGCATGGATGCATAGTGCTGGACGCATAGTATCAATTCGCATGAATGCATAATGTCAGTCTATATAGATGCATAGTACTGGCCACATAGTGTCAGACCGCATGGATGCATAGTGCCAGTCCGCATGGATACATAGTGCTGGCCGCATAGTGTCAGTCCGTATGGATGCATAGTGCCTGTCCGCATGGATGTATAGTGCTGGCCGCATAGTGTCAGTCCGCATGGATGTATAGTTCTGGCCGCATAGTGCCATTCCGCATGGATGCATAGTGCTGGCCGCATAGTGCCAGTCCGTATAGATACATAGTGTTGGCTATATAGTGCCAGTCCGCATGGATGCATAATGCTGGCCGCATAGTGTCAGTCCGTATGGATGCATAGTGCCAGTCCTCTTAGATGCATAGTACCAGTCCTCTTGGATGCATAGTGCTGGCCGCATAGTGTCAGTCCGTATCGATGTATAGTACTGGCCGCATAGTATCAGTCCACATAGATGCATTGTACTGGCCGCATAGTATCACTCCGTATAGATGCATAGTGCTGGCCGCATAGTGTCAGTATCGCATGGATGAATAGTATCGTAGGCATGAATAGTGTTGTAGGCTTGTATAGTGTCGTAGTCTTGCATAGTGCCTATTTTGGCTGTTTTTGGCTATTTTATGTCCTATTTGGCTGATTTGTGGCCAAACTTTCTCCCAACTCCTAACATGAAAGTTGTAGATCTTTGTCTTGGCTTTAAGAATCTTCATGTCTCGCTTTAACCAGAATTTATATGTGACTTTTATGTCACGAGGGGTCCGTATAACTTCCTAACTTGACCGTATTCCTGACCTGATTACCTGTATACGTGCTGGTACCTGTCCTAAGTGTGTATTGAAATACAATATTAGCATGCACTGTGGTGCTATTTAATAAGTGCACTGAGGTATGACTCTACGTGCTAAGTGATCATTCGTGTTATGTCAATACATGTGTACCTTCCAGTACAGTCATGGTAATTGATCAGTAATAGTGTCATGGTATAATAATTATTATTTTATGCATTACACCAAGCATAGATCTAGATTGAGCCAATGTGGATTCATACTTATGGTACACATACTATGGTACGATATATAGGAGGATGACCATGTGACCACGACATGTAATTCCAATATCAAGATAGGGTTAACCTAAGCAACTTAAATCGGTAGAAGCATTGGAGGGGAAAAGAATCTCGAGATCGTGCCATACTAGCCACCCCAGGTCCAGTCCTGGCGTGTCGGGTTGGCCGCTACGGATATGGTTTCATTCGCCTATAGCGGATGACTATATCCGACTCCTACGTGCTATGTTTTATAAGTTTTAGCATGGTGGCCTTACGGGAGACCGGTGCATAATCAAAGTGCTACGCGTATATGTATATTTATAATGGATTGGCTAGCCCTGCTGGGTTGACAAGACCTGAGGATTCCTATATTGCATTACTGGGATAACCAAGGCAAATCATAGAAAGCCGTAGGATTGATTGGCCGCTTGTAAGCCAACTTGTTTGTGATATATTTTCTTCTGTTAGCAACTGAGGAATATGGATTATCGTGGTGCATGGTCCAACCCATGTCATTGTTTGGTTGTTAGGTTGGGCTATTGTGCTGCGATAGGCTATGGACCGAAGTCGCGATCAAAAGCCCTTCACTTGCCCTTGGTTATAGGATATATCTTATCTCGGTACGATATTGGCACTGTTTGTCCTTGTTTGGTTGTAATGGTGTCGTATTGTCTCGATGCTATGGTATAAGCCTATAACTCTTGAATCAGGTCTTATTATTATACTTGGATTTTATCTTACTCTTTTGTGCTCCCTTGTGGGTACTTGCTATTCGGGGCCTGATCCCACTGGTTTTGTTTGGCTAGATCTCGTAGCAGCGCCAGAGGATCCAGCCTTCTACCCGAACAATGGTGCACACCAGGAGTATGGGCACCAGGGACCATGAGTGGGTTTCTTCTTCACCGCTCTAATATCTTCTATTTTGTACTTGGTAATTAGCCACCGACACCTGTTTAGCCGGCAGTTTTGGACATTCAGTTCCTTACATAATTGTAATTAAATCAGATTGCAGCTGACTTCGGTTATGTACTATTGACTCTCAGTACTAGCTTATCATTTTATATAGCTAGGCTCATGAATCATTTTCATGAAGCGTTAGGGACGCCTTACTGCTTTGTCTTATATGATCATTATTTACTGCTTCTTTTTTTGATTGATTGAGACATAGATGCTCTGTGAGACCATAGGAGACTTGATTGTAGCATGCACCCCCTTGTCTCTCGACAGCCACGATCGCCGTATGATGTTTATATACCTCATATAGAGTAGCTGGCCTAGTCCGTCTCAGTATTCCGATTCTGGAGCATGACAAGGTTTTATTGGCGGTCCATGCAGGTCTGTTTTTCAGACTTATGGGGTGTTGCAATTATAGGAGTCTTAATAAAAAAATGTTCTTCTTGATCTCCTGATTCGTCTTCTCTTTCTCCCACCTTGATTGCTAACTTGATTGTCATCCTCGATTCTTTCCCGTCCTGTCTTTTGATATCTTGTATCCTTTCCTTTAGAGGCACATCATTCTCGGCTATTGGAGGAGCCGGAATGGAAGAGAATCCAGTAGAGCATGGACCAGTTGGAGATCAGCAAGGGGTAGCCCCTCTACCTGGACAGATTCACATCAAAAATGTTACCGAGCATGAGATAGTTGAGCCGCAGAGGCCAGAGGTTCACGTACCTCCAGTGATGCTGGTAGTACCAGTAGCACTAGATGTACCGGCACTGTTGCAGATTATCAGAGGTTTATTGGAGACCCAGCAACACCATACGACAGTCCAACTGCAACAACAGACCCAGCAGCAAGAACATAATGTATTACTGAATCAGGGGTTACAGCTAGCTCTTGAGAGGAGTGTCAGGAACAATTCAGGAGCGTCAGAGAGATTTTGCCGACTTAACCCGAGATACTTTGACGGCACGGAGGATGCCATCATGGCGAATGCTTAGCTTCAGGATATTGAGGCCATATTGACAGCAGCAAAGATTCTAGCAGAAGAGAAGGTTGACCAGGTCAGACTGTTACTTCAGGATCTCGCCCGCGACTGGTGGGCATCAGAAGAGGTTGTAATGAAGCATCCTGTTCCATGGGATAGCTTTAGTACTAGATTCAAGGCTAAGTACTTTGGCATGGTAGCTCGGTATAAGCTTCAGCAGAGATTTATCAACCTCAAGCAGGCTGGTAGGACGGTGAATGGTTATACAGCAGAGTTCTGCAGGTTAAGTAGGTTTGCTCAGACGGTGGTGGCGACAGAGCCAGAGGGAGCAATGAGGTTCCAGCAGTGACTTCACTTAGAGATTATACAGCTGGTCGAGGGGTACGATTACCAGACATTCAATACAGTATTGATGGCGGCTCGGAGGCACGAGCTTACTATTTAAAGGTTATCAGCAAGGACTGGAGGCCAGAATAGGTCTCATACGTAGAGTACGTGGAGAGAAGGAGCAGTACCTCGGACATCAGCACCAGTGCCTGGCGTTCGTATTCATGATGCAGGATCAGTCACGACAGCTATGACTGCACCAGTTCGACAGCAGCAACCGAGGCACCAGTAACGTCAGGAGGCACTAGTGGGTTACACTTATTGTGGTAAGGAAGGGCACACTCAGGAAGTGTGTCGGTCAGCGAATGGATAGTGCTTGAGTTGTGAAGGTTCAGACCATCGTATAACTACGTGCCCACAGATACAGAGGCCAGGAGGGCCAGCTCAACAGTTTTCGGCACTGCCAGCTCCAAAGGTAGCACCGTATCAAGGGCCAGCACTAGCAGTGAGGCCACTAGCCCAGCGCCCATTACTGATGCAAGCTCAGATGTACCGACAAGCGCAATATCAGGTAGGAACACATCAAGCAGGGCCACAGAGGCCGCAGCAGCAGGGCCAGGGAAGGCAGCAATAGAGAGTCCAGCAGGGGCAGAGGCAAATAAAATTTGGAGTATTAGAGCAGAGCTTGGCCGAAGGCGATCGGATTGTGGGTAAGTTTTGAGTATTATTCATTATAATTCTTTGAGTTTTATATTCGAAGAGTGAAGGCAACTTTCTCGTCTCACTCATCTGCTCTCGTATCATGTGATACGTGATATTCATCATGTGTCTTGATTACGAGAGTATATCTTGGGCAGAGTCTCATTCTTGATTTAGTCATTGGTATCGACTTATCTCAAGCATTGACCCTTGTCCACTTTGGGAGTCAGTGTAGGACCTCGAGGACGAATTCCTACCTAACTGACTTGGGAGGCTTATTTTATTCGTATGTCTCCGATCACTTTCCTTTTATAGTATGATTATTGTTTGTGCTTTTTACTTAATTGCTCTTTCTTTTGTAATATGTTCATGTGACATGTGTTGTTCGATAATTGTGCTTGCTATATATCATGAGTGTATTTCGTGATCTGAGAGCGTGCTTGACTAGCCTTAACGAAATTTCGAGGACAAAATTTTTCTAAGGAGGGTAGAGATGTCACTACCAGTTCCCGAAATACATAAATTTTTGATTTTTCTGTATATGGTATCTGGCACCTGTATCTTGATTGTATGTATCAAGTATTTATAACTGGCCATAGCATGGAACAGTATCTCATCGCAGATTGGTGTGCCACCCCTTGTCCTTGTTTGGTTGTAAGCGTGGTTCACTACTTCGATGATAAGTTTTCTGAACTGTGTTGTGGTTAGGATTTTATTTAATTAATTTAGATAGTTGTATCATGTAGCATTTAACATGTCATTAGTTATATGGCTAAGAGCATGCTTAAGATTAAGGTTTTCTTTGAGTCAACCTAACCCCTATATATATTCTCTTCCTCTCTCTCTTTACTCATTCACTCTTTCATTTATTTTTCCTCCAACCAACATTTAGGCAAGTACACATTGCACCAAATGGAGAGATTCTTGCATTTTTCATTCTTAATCTTTTTTTTGATATTATTTGTCTATATTGTTTTTCTTTTCATTCTCTACAAGTTTAGTTCTCGGAGTTTTTGATTTTAATGGCTAGTTTTGTGTAGATCTAAGTTTTTAAAACAAGGGTTTTATGTATTTTCATGGTTTTGATCTATCAAACTTGGTTGTTTTCGAAAACTAATGGTCCTATGTTGTAGAAAATCTTATTCTACCCAATTTTGACCTTTGAAAAGTTAGATTTCGACTTGTTTTGAGAAAGTTATGGCCAATTGAGATTTGGACATCTTCTATGTTCAACTGTCCTGGTTCTGGCAGGGACGATGAATAGTGCCAGTCCGCATGGATGCATAGTGCTGGATACATAGTGTCAGTCCGCAAGGATGCATAGTGTAAGTCCGTATGGATATATAGTGCTGGCAGCATAGTGTCAGTCCGTATGGATGCATAGTGCTAGTCCGCATGGATGCATAGTGCTGGCCGCATAGTGTCAGTCCGCATGGATGCATAGTGCTGGCCGCATAGTGCCAGTTCGTATGGATGCATAGTGCTGGCCGCATAGTACCAGTCCACATGGATGATAGTACTGGCCGTATAGTGTCAGTCCGCAAGGATGTGTAGTGCCAGTCCGTATGGATGCATAGTGCTGGCCGTATAGTATCAGTCCGTATGGATGCATAGTGCTGACCGCATAGTGTCAGTCCGGATGGATGTATAGTACTGGCCGCATAGTGTCAGTGTCGTATGGATGAATAGTACTGCAGGTATGAATAGTGCCGCAGGCTTGCATAGTGCCGCATGAATGAATAGTGCCACATGGCTTGCATAGTGCCGTATAGTGCCTATTTTGGCTGTTTTATGTCCTATTTGGATGATTTGTGGCCAGAATTTCTTCCAACTCCTAACACGAAAGTTGTAGATCTTTGTCTTGGCTTCAAGAATCTTCATGTCGCACTTTAACCAGAATTTATATGTGACTTTTATGTCACGAGGGGTCCGTATAACTTCCTGATTTGACCATGTTCCTGACCTGATTACCTGTATACGTGCTGGTACCTGTCCTAAGTGTATATTGAGATACAATATTAGTATGCACTATGGTGCTATTTAATGAGTGTACTGATATAACACCCAGTTTTTCAAATGAGGGTAATTTTAAAATTTTATAATTATAATCATTTAATAATGATATTTAAATCGTATTATGATTTTTGGTGATTTTTAATTAATTTAAAACTATTCAAAATGTTGAATTGCGATTTTGATGGTTAACTAGTTAAACCCTAGTTTTACTAAGCCTAGAGACTAACCATGACCGTGGGAGCATAGTCACATGATTAGAATTTTAAATTACCAATTTTTAGCCTAAAGATATTTTGGTCATTTTGACAATTTTATGAAATTGTAATTTATATTAATTAAATATTGTGCTAATCCTTTAGTTAAGCCTTAACCTAGAAGTTTACCTAACCTAGATTAGTCTTGAGGTTAGAATCAAGGTTAGAACATTCCAACTAAGTGCCAAGGTTAGTAATATCTAGATATTATTATGGTAGGATATTTCCTTAGGATATTTGTGAAAAAGAAAGCCTTGAACCAATAGAAAGGCCTGAAATTGGGTGGAATGATCCTAGCCACTCATCTACATCTAACCCTAACCCTAATTCACTATTGTGGCAGCCATACAAGCCCCCCTCCTATAAAGTATCATCTAGTAGCCATTGCCTTCTTTTTAATACGTACCTAGAAAAGAGCCATAATTTGTTCTTCCCTAAACTCCTCCCAATTAATCCAAATTCAGCCCAAATTGAGTCAAATCAATTGCATCATCATCCCCAACAGTAGAGGAGACTTGTGGGTGCTTGCTAGCAAGGTTTGAGGACGTTTGAACCGTAGAAAATCAAGGAAGACGTCGAGTCGAGGCTCTTTACATTAAGTTTGAACACTCAATAGGTAAAACCCTACAAACCTTAGTAAATTCCTGATTTCTTTACATAGATGCATTCATTTAGGGTTTCCCAAGGTGTATCCCAAGTTTGGTAGGAATTCGTGTCCATTTCGTGTCCGTATCGGACACGTATCGGTGTATTTTAATGCGTGTTTGACGAAATGTCACATAGAAATGGATTTCGATAATTTTCAAAACTAATTACATGGATCCCTAGATCTACGTGTGTGTGTTAATTTTTGTGAAGACTGAAAGTATTTTTGTGTCATTTTTTGTCAGTTTATGGTGTTGGACACGCTGTACGAGGCCCGGCTAGGTGTCCTGCCTATTGGGCCCTAGTACTCCCTGTATAGGATACGAGAGGACACGAAAATTTGTGGGAATGACGGGGCAATCACTGACACTATGCTCCCAAAATTTGGAAGCATATGGTCACCACACGAGGAGAAATCACGCGCGCACTTGACACGTACTGTGTGCACGCGCGGGAATTTCCTCCTCTTACACGGGCTTGTAACTTAGATACGACACGGGTTCGACCCAGGTCAGGGTATGGAAATCCTAGCCCTACCCTAGTCGAATCCCTGTGCACAAGCACGAGACACGTGTCGCCTTGTGTCGAGAGCACGAGGGCTCGACGCCGCTCGACCACGCGTCTTTACACAGTTTCTGTGGTTAAGTCTTATTTTTCGTTTGGACACGTTTGTGTCCAGATTTTTGACATATTATGGTCTGATTGACACAACCACATGTGACACATGGATTACCAACCATTGATTGGGTATTTTACTATGTTTTTCCTATTCGAAATGGGAAATTCCTTTAGGACCTGAAACTTTGAACTGTCAGTTTAGTTCTCAACCTTAATGTGTGATTAACCTATTTTAGGTGTTTGAATCATTGTTTGTACACTTAATTACATCCTGGGAATTAATTTACATACTAGGGGTTGTGATTACCATGGGATTTTGGTTTCAAGATTTGCATTGGACTTGAATAGAACTGTCAACTGATACCTTGTAATAAATGCACTGTTTCCTGGAAATGAACTATGGTATTCTCCTAATTTGTTGGTTCGAATGACCATGTGACCTTCCTATCCTTGCTGAAGTTAAGTTCAATAGGATTTATGATTTGGGATAGATATTGGTTTCGAATGAGTTTTGAATATGAAGACTGAAATACCCAAACTGTCAATGCACTGAAATACCCAAACCGTCATGAACCTAGAAATCCTGAGAATACCCATACACTATTTTCAATCACTAAAAACTGAGAACCTACTTTACACACACTGTTTTCTATATATGTACACACACACAATGCCTTGATTTCAGTTTCCTAAGACATTGTACACTGTTAGCACAATCTGAGAATCACTAATTTTGACACTTTTTCCTATTGATTTTCTAACATATATGACACTCTAGAAATCTAAAAACAAATGTTCATTTTACACATGTAGTACACACATATAGCACACTGTCATGTCCACATACACATAGACACACACTCATGTTCATTTCACTACTCCTACACACATGGCTCTTTCTATATGTACATATATGTTGATAGCCCATATGTATATGTATGTATATATATATATATATATATATTTTATATGTATATATATATATATATATATATATATATAAATATATATATATATATATATATATATATATATATATAATATATATATATATATATATATATATATATGTTTTGTCTACATAATTATGTGGTGTATATGTGTGATATTGTGTTTTGGTATTAGGACTTTGTAGGTAGGCTTGTTAGATAGGTTTTGTTTAAGGGTTAGGCTTATGTGGTTAGTGTCTTGGTATAGGTTGAGAGTTAGTTGGACTTTGAGTATAGTGTAAGCCTATAGCTATATATAGTTGTATGTATATATATAAGTTATATATCTTAGGATATCCTAATAGCTTGTTAATTAGAGTTGTGGTATATATATATATATATATACATGATGTCAGTTAGGCATGCATATATATGTGCATACACATACTATGAGGATATGAGGTAAAGGAGGTTAGAGGTAGAGGATAGTTCTAGATAGTCAACCTATTGGGTTGTGGCTATGATACTTCATTAGCCAGTGCTATAATAGTCTTCTTAACCCAATACCCTATACTTGACCATGTTTGACCAATTGACCCTTGCTAGCCTAAGTTGACCAATATTGACTGGTTGACTTAGTTAACTAGGTAGTTGACCATAGATGGTTGACTTGACTCTTAGTTGACTAAAGGTTGACTAGTTGACCAAGGTTTGACAATTTAGCTAGATATTGACTTGGTTTGACCCAGAGTTGACCAAGTTTGACTTTGACCTAGATTGGCTTAGAAATCATGTAGATTACATCGTAAACTTCATTTACCTTATTTTAAATACATTATAACCCATACTGCTCTATTTAAGACATTGTGACTCCGGAGCATACATCTGATATTACATTGCTCTTTTCAGAGTATCAAGCGAGTACATTCTCTGATAGTTCTTTTATTTACTTGTCAATTACTGTACTTCAGTTCTAGTTAGTTCTATTTAATTCTTGTTACAAACACGTATTGTTATTACTGAATCCATGTATACGACACACATACCTAATCATCTTGCCTCTATTATTCGAATCACCATTCGAATCACTATTCGAACCACATATTCGCATCTTCATGTGCCGGTTGGACTTGTATTCGTCTTATGTGTTGGATTATGGATTCATTTGTATTAGACTGGACGGAGAAATACTGATTAGACATGTAGACATATCCCCCTATTCGAATTACCCCTCTATGAATAATATTCGAACGATAGCCATCCCACACTTGGCCGAGTGTGCGGTCTGCCATATTACCTACAGTCGTTTACATGTCGATCTCAGTATTTTAAAACACACTTAGAGAATTTATTCGAATCATTGTTAGAACATCGTGTGAATCATTATTCGTATCACCTTATTCGAATCACCTTATTAGAACAATGATTAGAATCACATTCGACTCATACTGTATTGGAATCACATTCGACTCATCTTGTATTAGACCCACATTGGGATTACATTGGACCTATATTGTACTGTCTGGACTCATCATGTTACTCTAGTTCAGCTAGATCTTATTTTACAATCTTTCTTGCCATGCTTCTCCTCTTGTTTAGTTACCTTACTTTCCTTGTACCTTAACTGTTTCTCTACATCATTACTCGTACAAACAGCCATGTTCATCAATACAACTTTCTATAACTGCTTTATAGTTCTCTGTCATTTACTTGGGATTTCTTGATGAATTATACTCGTTCCTGTCCTGACTGGACCTGTTGAAAATATTACAGAAGATTGCCCTGAGGACATTTGCCTTACTTGCCTTGGAGCAGGAGATGGCTTAGCTACCTTTGGCCCCGACACTCAGGAGTTATCGAAAGACTAGCTAGTAGACTTGGTTTAGTTTTTATGTTTTAGAACTTGAAGTGTAATAACTTGAGATATGAGTTTGTATTTGAGTTTGTTTGAGATATTATTATTTAGTAGTTTATAATTGTTGTTGTTTAGTCTTTAGTTATAAACTTCTGTGTTATCTATCGTGCTTAGACTGTGATTGAGATTTTATTATATCTATACTTGTCTTCCGTTCGGAATTGAGATTTGACAAGTACATTATATAATTGCGTGAGTTGTTGATTAGATAGCAAACTAGGACAACGTTCTACCTCCAATACTACGGTGTAGGCTGGACGTACCCACTTCTCGTGCCCCTACAATTGGTGCGGGTCGTGACGCATTTTTAGTGGTGGCCCATGCAGGTCGAGTTTATGTAGTGGTATTCTAACTAGAGTATCACTACAGCCTGCGATAAGAACTAAGGAATAGGCTTTAGTTGAGAGAGTACTCAATCACAATTAGGACTACTTGAGAAGATTCCTGGGATGACCCTTGAGAATCTCGTTATAAACTATCTTGAAATTCGATTCTGACAGTTTCTGTCTACTTACTTGTTCATCGTTGAATTTGATTCTTGGTATTCATTATTGACTTGATTTTCTACCAAGATAACATTATGGGCTAGATTGCCTCAGTCATAGAATCTAGAGTCTTCTACAGCCATATTAGCTGGTTTGGCGATGAGATAGAGTCTAATTTTGGATGTATTTCTCGGGTGTGGGAATTTAAGATTTTTGCAGCTAAGCTAGCGGCAATGCAAAAATTTTTAATACCATGATTCTAGAGGTATGTACCTTAGTCGCGGACTCTATGGATTATCGTTGTAGTACTTACTGGCGTAACGAGGATTCTAGTAACAATTTTCTCGATAGACAGGTATGATTATCAAATTTTAGAATAGATACCATACAGATGGTGCCCTAGTATGATGGAATGGAATATCAGTATGGATGTTACTTGAGTATCATGGATTAGATAGAGGGAGCTAGGCCACCTATAGCGCAGCACCGTGCCCTGCACCATCAGAAGGATATACCCCAGAGGGACAGGGCTTTTGTGCTGACAGTCGAGTAGACCGACGCTATGGATGACGGGTTAGCAGGTCTGTCCTTCTTTTCACCTTCATGTGTGATTTCCATTAGTACCTGCCAGGATATTCTTATGATATGCTAGATAGCGTAGTTACCCTATTCGAGACTGTGGAATCACGACCAGTAGGACTATGATTGCATGTTATCCTTCGACCTTGTTTGATTGGGGGTTTGACCTAGGAGGAGTATGATCATCTTAATTTCGAGGACGAAATTCTTCTAGGAGGTAGACTTGTAACACCCAGTTTTTCAAATGAGGGTAATTTTGAAATTTTATAATTATAATCATTTAATAATGATATTTAAATCATATTGTGATTTTTGGTAATTTTTAATTAATTTAAAACTATTTAAAATTTTGAATTGCGATTTTGATGGTTACCTAGTTAAACCCTAGTTTTACTAAGCCTAGAGACTAACCATGACCATGGAATCCTAGTCACGTGATTAGAATTTCAAATTACCAATTTTTAGCCTAAGGATATTTTGGTCATTTTGATAATTTTGTAAAATTGTAATTTATATTAATTAAATATTGTGCTAATCCTTTAGTTAAGCCTTAACCTAGAAGTTTAACCTAACCTAGATTAGTCTTGAGGTTAGAATCAAGGTTAGAACATTCCTACTAAGTGCCAAGGTTAGTAATATCTAGATATTATTATGGTAGGATATTTTCTTAGGATATTTGTGAAAAAGAAAGCCTTGAACCAATAAGAAGGCTAAAAATTGGGTGGAATGATCCTAGCCACTCATCTACATCTAACCCTAACCCTAATTCACTATTGTGGCAGCCATACAAGCCCCCCTCCTATAAAGTATCATCTAGTAGCCATTGCCTTCTTTTTAATACCTAGAAAAGAGCCCTAATTTGTTTTTCCATAAACTACTCCCAATTAATCCAAATTGAGCCCAAATTGAGTCAAATCAATTGCATCATCATTCCCAACAGTAGAAAAGACTTGTGGGTGCTTGCTAGCAAGGTTTGAGGACGTTTGAACCATAGAAAATCAAGGAAGACGTCGAGTCGAGGCTCTTTACATTGAGTTTGAACACTCAATAGGTAAAACCCTACAAACCCTAGTAAAATCCTGATTTCTTTACATAGATGCATTCATTTAGGGTTCCCCTAGGTGTATTCCAAGTTTGGTAGGAATTCGTGTCCGTATCGGACACGTATCGGTGTATTTCAATGCGTGTTCGACGAAATGTCACATACAAATGGATTTTGATAATTTTTAAAACTAATTACATGGATCCCTAGATCTACGTGTGTGTGTTAATTTTTGTGAAGAGTGAAAGTATTTCTGTGTCATTTTGTGTCGGTTTTTGGTGTTGGACACGTTGCACGAGACCCGGCTAGGTGTCCTACCTATCGGGCCCTAGTACTCACTGTATAGGACATGAGAGGACACAAAAATTTGTGGGAATGATGGGGCAATCACTGACACTATGCTCCTAAAAGTTGGGAGCATATGGTTCACCACACGAGGAGAAATCGCGCGCGTACTGGACACGCACTGTGTGCACGCGCGGGAATTTCCTCCTCTGACACGGGCTTGTAACTTGGACACGACACGGGTTTGACCCAGGTCAAGGTATGGAAATCCTAGCCCTACCCTAGGCGAACCCCTGTGCACAAGTACAAGACACGTGTCGCCTTGTGTCGAGAGCACGAGGGCTCGACACCGCTCGACCACGCGTCTTTACACAGTTTCTGTGGTTAAGTCTTATTTTTCGTTTGGACACGTTTGTGTCCAGATTTTTGACACATTATGGTCTGATTGATACAACCACATGTGACACATGGATTACCAACCATTGATTGGGTATTTTACTATGTTTTTCCTATTCGAAATGGGAAATTCCTTTAGGACCTGAAACTTTGAACTGTCAGTTTAGGTTCTCAACCTTAATGTGTGATTAACCAGTTTTAGGTGTTTGAATCATTGTTTGTACACTTAATTACAACCTGGGAATTAATTTACATACTAGGGGTTGTGATTAGCATGGGATTTCGGTTTCAAGATTTGCATTGGACTTGAATAGAACTGTCAACTGATACCTTGTGATATATGCACTGTTTCCTGGAAATGAACTATGTTATTCTCCTAATTTGTTGGTTCAAATGACCATGTGACCTTCCTATCCTTGCTGAAGTTAAGTTCAATAGGATTTATGATTTGGGATAGATATTGGTTTCGAATGAGTTTTGAATATGAAGACTGAAATACCCAAACTGTCAATGCACTGAAATACCCAAACTGTCATGAACCTGGAAATCCTGAGAATACCCATATACTGTTTTCAATCACTAAAAACTGAGAACCTATTTTACACACACTGTTTTCTATATATGTACACACACACACAATGCCTTGATTTCAGTTTCTTGAGACACTGTACACTGTTAGCACAATCTGAGAATCACTGATTTTGACACTTTTTCCTATTAATTTTCTAACATATATGACACTCTAGAAATCTAAAAACAAATGTTCATTTTACACATGTAGTACACACATATAGCACACTGTCATGTCCACATACACATAGACACACACTCATGTTCATTTCACTACTCCTACACACATGGCTCTTTCTATATGTACATATATGTTGATAGCCCATATGTATATGTATATATATATATATATATATATATATATATATATATATATATATATATATATAGTTTTGTCTACATAATTATGTGGTGTATATGTGTGATATTGTGTTTTGGTATTAGGACTTTGTAGGTAGGCTTGTTAGATAGGTTTTGTTTAAGGGTTAGGCTTATGTGGTTAGTGTCTTGGTATAGGTTGAGAGTTAGTTGGACTTTGAGTATAGTGTAAGCCTATAGCTATATATAGTTGTATGTATATATATAAGTTATACATCTTAGGATATCCTAATAGCTTGTTAATTAGAGTTGTGGTATATATATATATATATATATATATATATATATATATATATATATATATATATATACATGATGTCAGTTAGGCATGCATATATATGTGCATACACATACTATGAGGATATGAGGTAAAGTAGGTTAGAGGTAGAGGATAGTTCTAGATAGTCAACCTATTGGGTTGTGGCTATGATACTTCATTAGCCAGTCCTATAATAGTCTTCTTAACCCAATACCCTATACTTGACCAAGTTTGACCAATTGACCCTTGCTAGCCAAAGTTGACCAATATTGACTTGTTGAATTAGTTAACTAGGTAGTTGACCATAGATAGTTGACTTGACTCTTATTTGACTAAAGGTTGACTAGTTGACCAAGGTTTGACAAATTTAGCTAGATATTGACTTGGTTTGACCCAGAGTTGACCAAGTTTGACTTTGACCTAGATTGGCTTAGAAATCATGTAGATTGTATCGTAAACTTCATTTACCTTGTTTTAAATACATTATAACCCATACTGCTCTATTTAGGATATTGTGACTCCGGTGCAGACAACCGATATTACATTGCTCTTTTCAGAGTATCAGGCGAGTACATTCTCTGGTAGTTCTTTCATTTACTTGTCAATTACTGTACTTCAGTTCTAGTTAGTTCTATCTGATTCTTGTTACAAACACGTATTGTTATTACTGAATCCATGTATACGACACACATACTTACTCGTCTTGCCTCTATTATTCGAATCACCATTTGAATCACTATTCGAACCACCTATTCGTATCTCATGTGCCGGTTGGACTTATATTCGTCTTATGTGTTGGATTATGGATTCATTTGTATTAGACTGGGCAGGGAAATACTGATTAGACATGTAGACATATCCCCCTATTCGAATCACCCCTCTGTGAATGATATTCGAACAATAGCCATCCCACACTTGGTTGAGTGTGCGGTGTGCCGTATTACCTACAGCCGTTTATATGTCGATCTCAATATTTTAAAACGCACTTGGAGAATTTATTCGAATCATTATTAGAACATCGTGTGAATCATTATTCATATCACCTTATTCGAATCACCTTATTAGAACAATAATTAGAATCACATTCGACTCATACTGTACTGGAATCACATTCGACTCATCTTGTATTAGACCCATATTAGGATTACACTGGACTTATATTGTACTGTCTGGACTCATCATGTTACTCTAGTTCAGCTAGATCTTATTTTACAGTCTTTCTTGCCATGCTTCTCCTCTTTATTTAGTTACCTTACTTTTCTTGTATCTTAACTGTTTCTCTACATCATTACTCGTACAAACTGCCATGTTCATCAATACTACTGTCTATAACTGCTTTATAGTTTTCTGTTATTTACTTGGTATTTCTTGATGAATTGTACTCGTTCTTGTCCTGACTGGACCTGTTGAAAATATTACAGATGATTGCCCTGAGGACATTTGCCCTACTTGCCTTGGAGCAGGAGATGGCTTAGCTACCTTTGGCCCTGACACTCAGGAGTAATCGGAAGACTAGCTAGTAGACTTGGTTTAGTTTTTATGGTTTAGAACTTGAAGTGTAATAACTTGAGATATGAGTTTGTATTTGAGTTTGTTTGAGATATTATTATTTAGTAGTTTATAATTATTGTTGTTTAGTCTTTAGTTATAAACTTCTGTGTTATCTATCGTACTTAGACTGTGATTGAGATTTCATTATATCTATACTTGTCTTCTGTTCGGAGTTGAGATTTGACAAGTACATTATATAATTGCGTGAGTTACTGATTAGATAGTAACCTAGGACAGCGTTCTACTACCGACACTGCGGCGTAGGTTGGACGTACCCACTTCTCGTGCCCCTACACTGGGTGCGGGTCATGACAACTGAGGTGTGACTCTACGTGCTAATGATCATTCGTGTTATATGTCAATAAATGTGTACCTTCCAGCACAGTCATGGTAATTGGTCAGTAATAGTGTCGTGGTATAATGATTGTTGTTTGATGCATTACACAAACATGGATCTAGATTGAGCCGATGTGGATTCATACTTAGGGTACACGTACTATGGTACGACATATAGGAGGATGACCATGTGACCACGACATGTAATTCCAACATCAAGATAGGGTTAACCTAAGCAACTTAAATCGGTAGAAGCATTGGGAGGGAACAGAATCTCAAGATCGTGCCATACTAGCCACCCCAGGCCCAGTCCTGACGTGTCGGGTTGGCCGCCACGGATATGGTTTCATTCGCCTATAGCGGATGACTATATCCGACTCCTACGTGCTATGTGTTATATGTTTTAACACGGTGGCCTTACGGGGGACCGGTGCATAATCAAAGTGCTACGCGTATATGTATATTTATAATGGATTGACTAGTCCTGCTAGGTTGACACGATCTGAGGATTCCTATATTACATTACTGGGATAACCTAGACAAATCATAGAAAGCCGTATGATTGATTGGCCGCTTGAAAGCCGACTTGTTTGTGATATGTTTTCTTCTGTTAGCAACTGAGGAACATGGACTATCGTGGTGCGTGGTCCAACCCGTCTCCTTGTTTGGTTGTTGGGTTGGGCTATTGTGCTGCGATAGGTTATGGACCGAAGTCGCGATCAGAAGCCCTTTCACCTGCCCATGGTTATAGTATATATCTTATCTCGGCACAATATTGGCACCGTTTGTCCTTGTTTGGTTGTAAGGGTGTCGTATTGTCTCGATGCTATGGTATAAGCCTATAACTCTTGAATCAGGTCTTATTATTATGCTTGGGTTTTATCTTACTCTTTTGTGCTTCCTTGTGGTACTTGCTATTCGGGGCCTGACCTCGCTGGTTTTGTTTGGCCAGATCTCGTAGCAGCGCCAGAGGATCCAGCCTTCTACCCGAACAATGGTGCACACTAGGAGTATGGGCGCAGGGACCATGAGTAGGTTTCTTCTTTACCGCTATGATATCTTCTATTTTGTACTTGACGTTTAGCCACCGGCACCTGTTTAGCCGGCAGTTCTGGACATTCAGTTCCTTACATAATTGTAATTAAATCAGACTGCAGCTGACTATGGTTATGTACTATTGACTCTCGGTACTAGCTTATCATTTTATATAGCTAGGCTCATGAATTATTTTGATGAAGCGTCAGGGACGTCTTACTGCTTTGTCTTATATGATCATTATTTACTGCTTCTTGTTTGATTGATTGAGACAGAGATGCTCTGTGAGACCATAGAAGACTTGATTGTAGCATGCACCCCCTTGTCTCTTGACAGCTACGATCACCGTATGACGTATATATACCTCATATGGAGTAGCTGGCCTAGTCCGTCTCAGTATTCCGATTCTTGGGTGTGACAACTGGCCTGGAAATTGTTGTTATAGGAGAACTCCACGAGATGCAGGTGCTCTTCCCACGATCCACCAAAGTTGAGTGTACATGACCGCAACATATCTTCAAGAGTCTGGATCGTACGTTCTGACTGACCATCTGTATGTGGATGATAAGCTGAACTGAACTTGAGACGAGTCCCCAAGCTCTCTTGAAGACTCCACCAAAAGTGCAATATGAATCTTGAATCTCTGTCTGATATGATACTAATTGGCACCCCATGCAATCTGACAATCTGCCTGAGGTACATCTCTGCAAGCTGATCCGTTGACTGGCCAATTCTGATAGGGATAAAATGAGCTACCTTGGTGAGTCTGTCAACTATAACCTAGATAGCATCTCTTCCAGCTGGGGATTTAGGTAACCCAGTTACAAAATTCATGGTAATGTGCTCCCATTTCCATTCTGGGATCGGTAAAGGTTGAAGTAGTCCAGCTGGTATCTGATGTTCAGCTTTTACTTGTTGGCAAACTAAATATCGAGAGATAAACTAGGATATCTCCTTCTTCATGCCATTCCAGCAAAAATGCTGACGGATGTCTCGGTACATCTTTGTACCATCGGGATGAATTGAATACTGAGAACTGTGAGCCTCTGCCATGATCTCCTGTCTGATGTCACCACTGGGTACATAAAGACGTCTTCCATGTCGGAGAGTACCATCTTCGTGAATACATAACTATGCTCTCCGACCCGCTTCATACTCCGCTCTGAGCTGCTGAAGCTTGGAATCTGCTGATTGTGCCATTTTGATCCTCTCAACTATGCTGGACTGAACTTGCATGCTGGCCATCAATGCCACATTGGTAGGAAGAATAACTTCAATACCCATCTTCTGAAGATCTGCTAACAATTCTGGTTGTGCTGTTAGAAAATAAGCTCCTACTCGTCTGCTCAATGCATCTGCAACTACGTTGGCCTTTCCAGGATGATACTGCAAGTTGATGTCATAATCCACAAGTAGCTCTAGCCATCTTCTCTGACGCATATTGAGATCCTTCTGGGTAAACACATACTTAAGACTCTTGTGGTCGATGAAAATCTTCACCCGATCTCCATACAAATAATGCCTTCACAACTTGAGTGTGAAAACCACCACAGCTAATTCCAAGTCATAGGTTGGGTAATTCCTCTCATGATCACGAAGCTGACGTGACGCATATGCTACTACCTTACCATGCTGCATCAAGACACATTCCAATCCTCTGCCAGAAGCATCACAATAAACTGAAAATCCTCTAGTCCCATCTGGAAGCATGAGAATAGGAGCCATCATTAATCTTCGCTTCAACTTCTCGAATGAACTCTGACACTCTGTTGTCCAAAAAAATTGCACCTCCTTGCGGGTCAACTGCATCAATAGCGCTTAAATCCGAGCAAAGTCTGACACAAACCGTCGGTAATAGCCGGCTAATCCTAGGAAACTCTGAACTTCTGCGACGGTGCTAGGTACTGGCCATGTCTCTATGGCCACTATCTTCTGGGGGTCCACTTTCACTCCACCTCTGGTGATGATGTGACCTAAGTACGAGATATGATCCAGCCAAAACTCGTACTTACTGAACTTCGCGTACAACTGGTATTCCTTGAGTATCTGAAGAACTACACGAAGATACTGCTCATGCTCTGCCTCACTCTTGCTATAGACTAAGATGTCATCTATGAACACTATCACGAGCTGATCCAAATAGGGCATGAAGATACGATTCATGAGGTCCATGAATATGGCTGGCGTATTGGTCGCTCCAAATGGCATAACAAGGAACTCCCAATGTCCATACCTCGATCTGAATGTTGTCTTCGGGATGTCTTGTTCTCTGACTCTGATCTGATGGTATCCTGATCGTAAGTCAATCTTCGAGAATATCGCCGCTCCCTTGAGCTGATCAAATAAGTCATCTATCCTTGGTAGAGGATACATGTTCTTGATTGTTACAGAGTTCAAGGTACGATAATCAGCACATAATCTTGACGTACCATCCTTCTTCTTCACAAAAAGCATTGGGGCTTCCCAAGGCGATCCACTAGCACGAAAGAATCCCTTGGTTCTGAGTTCTTCAATCATCTTGTACAAGATTTCTAACTCTGAAGATGCCATCCTGTAGACTCTCTCTGATACTGGTACCGTCCCTGGAATCAAGTCGATGGTGAACTCTATCTCTCTCTCTGGAGGCATGCCTGGAAGCTCTTCGGGAAATACATCAGAAAACTCTTCTACTACTTTGGGAAATTGAACTGCCACTGCTACTACCATCCGCAATACTGGAGGAGAAGGTTCTACTTCGCCCCTGGAAAATGAAAAATCCGGTTCGCCGGGAATACCAAAAATAATCCTGCCAATATGGCAGTCTATTCTTGTGTATTACTCCTTCAACAAATCCATTCCTAGGACCACATCATAATCAGCCATCGGGAACTCTATCAACCTAGTGGGAAACTCTCTACCGCTAACTAGGATTCGACATGAGGAATATACTCTATATAATCCGCAAAGACCGTTACCAGTAAGTATATTGAGCCTTACTGATAATGACTAGGGCTCCAGTCCTATTCGTGTTGCGAATCGTGCAGACATAAATGAATGTGATGCACCCGAATCAAATAATACTGATGCAGGAAAAGAGTTGACGAGAATGATACCTGCCACCACCTCACTTGATGCCAACTCCTCCTCTACGGTCAAAGCCATCGGTTGACCTTGCCCTCTGGGTGATGGTACCCTCTGCTGGAAACCTCTCTGGCGGTTCTGAATCTAAGCTTGGACCTGGGCATACTGCTACGGCCTCTGCTGCTGGAATACTTGAGCCTGAGGCGGCAATAGCCTCGGAGGCTGGTACTGCTGCTGCTGCACTGGTGCTCGTCCCCTCACCGAGGGACTAGTCTGGACCGATGAAGAGGAACCGGCTCTCTGTGGACAGGACCCTATCATGTGGTCTGATGTCCCACAAGCCAAACATAATCCTTGTGCTCTGTGATATTCTGATACTACATGTCCTGGCTTCCCACAATGAGTGCAGCCAATTGCGGAAGACTGCCTCCGCTTCTGCTGCTGAGGGTACATCAGAGTTGAATGTTGAACCGACGTAACTGATGTCGCCCTTCTTTGAGCTCCAATAGTCAAGGCCCTAGCTGCTAGGACTGGGACTGAGGACTAGGTCATCTGACCATGGGACCGCTTCCGTCCTTCAGTTCTGTCTACTATTCTCTGGGAGGTATACTCATGCCTCCTAGCTGCTCGCAAAACAGCATCAAAAGTATGATGCTCAAACTGCTACACTGCTAGAATGATCTCTAGGTAGAGTCCTTGCTGGAACTGCTACATTCGATCAAACTCGGTTGCTACCAAGGTAGGAGCGAATCGACTCAGTCTTGAAAACTCGACGGCATATCCATCGACCATCCTCTTCATTTGCCTGAGATTGGTGAACCTCGTCTATAGGTCGTGCCGAGCTACAGCATCGAAGTACTTAATCTGAAACTTCTCACTGAATATCGCCCATGGGACAGGCGTCGCCAACCCAACTACTAACATCGTCCACCAGGTGCGGGCTAGGTCCAAAAACTGTAGGCGCACTACAGCTACCTTCTCTCATTCTGGAGTCTTAGTTGCATCCAAGATAATCTCAATGTCCTGGAGCCACGCATCAGCTGCAATAGCGTCCTCACTACCGTCGAAGAAGGGAGGGTTAAGGCGCTTGAAACTGTTAGCCGCATTGTTCCCTTGATAACCAATACGGTCCATGGCATCTTGTACTGTCTGGTGCAGGGCATCGCCCGATGATCTTGATATGCAAGCAATTCCCTGATGAGACCCAGCAGGGTTCCATTGTCAGGCTCTGCAGGCTGTACTGGCTGAACTGGGTGCTCTGGATCCCTGGAATGCATGACTCGGAAGGCCGCTCCAGAGTGCTGGGCTTGGTCTCTGGGTTGCTGCTGGTTCACTGGAGGTGCTCCGCCTTGCTGATCGGTAGGACCAGGAACAATGCCGCTGAAGAAACGACATGAAGAAATAATAAGGAAGGACCATGATAGATCGAGGATATAAACATGTGATCAGGTCAAGATCTCGGAAAGATTAGAAGACACAAGTAGAGATCAAGGGCGAGTGCTGATTGAGACGTCTATCCAGTGAAATCCTCACACATCTTGATTTACAAGACCTGCATGGGCCTCCACTTAAACCGTGTCATGTCCCAGAACCAGAATACTAGAGAGTGGGGGACATATACAGCCAGCTACGTACATTGAAGTGAATCCCACCTCGCAATACGGTCACGGCTGTCTAGATGCATGAGGGTTTACTACAAGCCATAAGTCTCTTAGGGTCAAGAACAAGCCTAGTATCTCAATCTCAAGCAAGCAAGTAAATATAACAAGATGGTAGATCATCAGACATACAAAGTAAGGTGTCCCAAACATTACATATTTAGATGATCATGAAGCTAGTCATACAAAATGCGAAGACTAGCAAGAGTTTAAGTCATACATGATCAACCCTAGGATTTGTCAATCATGTTACAGCCCTTAGGCAGACGGGCATGTAAATTCAACACAAGCTAACACTTTCTCGGCGGCTAAACGCCTCAAAAGAATAATTTTACAATAGAGTGGGAGAGCAAAATAAAACCCACTCGTTGCCAGGATTTCTTCTAGTGGTCACCACCTGGCAGGAAGGCTAGAAGATCCTCCGAAGCTGCTCCAAAATCTGGCCATACAAAACCAGCTGGGTCAGACCCCAGAAAGAGCAAGTGCCACAAAGAAGGCTTCACTTAAGAACTAAAACCAGCATAATAGCACATAAGGACATAAATGAAATAACAAAAGATATGAGTTAGAGAAAACATGGTGATAAACGATAAGATAACTAAAGGACTATTTCGATAACCAAGTTACAACCTGTAAACCAAACAAGGACTGGGGTTGTAATCCTTTACCTGAACAGAACTTAGTCTCTAACCAATTATCGATAAAGTAAAGCATACACAAGCATGTCCTGAGATAGCCATGTACTGGATCTAGGCAAGACTAGACAGGATGGGACTCCATCCAACATTCACGGCCAAGCAAAGAGTACGGCTTGATACTTAAACTAACTAGGGTTATCATAAGCCTAGTTACTAGAAAGATGCAATGAGGTATCCCTATGGCCACAAGCCCTGCAGACTATCCAGGTTATCCAGACGCAAGGTTCATGCTAAGAGTTATCATGACTTGTTAGGTGATTTGAGTGCAACACATGACAGTGTGCATAGTAATCATTTCATGAAGTGCCCCACATGACAGTGAGCTGGAAATGTGCCCTACTCGTCGGCAGGCTACAAGTCCATCAGATGAGGCGCCCAGATAACAGGATTGCTTGTAGCCGGAATACCTCTCTATATGAACTACTTGATCAATCTAGTCATTAACCTAGTCCGATTCAGTATGAATTCCTGACCATGGTAACCAGGGATACAAGTCCTAGATATGATGCAAGACAAGACTGGTAGCTTATACAAGCACATTCAATACAATCACCCACGGTGTCATTATGAGAATTTACTTAGCATGTCGAGATACCTGTCGCAACAGCATTCAAGATTACATGTTAGACTTACTTATCAAGTTTACTTGTCAAGAGTGCGCCATGACGGGCCACTATCAAGATTACTTATCATGTCAAGAGTACGTCACGATGGACCACCATCAAGAATTACTATGTCAAGGTTGCTTGTCAAGAGTGCTCCACGATGGGTCACTATTTAGGAGTTATCATGTCAAGGTACTTGTTAAGAGTGCGTCTTAACAGGCCACTATCATGAATGAGAGAAACTTGCATGAAGTAGTTAGTAACATATTCTTGAAGCCAAGAAAAAGATCTACAACTTCTATTTTGGAAGTTGGGAGAGATTTTGGCCATAATTCAGCCAAATAGGACATAAAACAGCTAAAAACAGGCACTATAGGGCACTATGCAAGCCATGCAGCACTATTCAACCATGCGACACTATTCATTCCTGCGGCACTATGCATCTATACGGCACTATTTATTCCCACAGCACTATTCATCTATACAGCACTATTCATTCCTGTGGCACTATGCATCCATGCAGCACTATTCATTCCTACGGCACTATTCATCCATACGGTACTATTCATTCCTGCGGCACTATGCATCCATGTGGCACTATTTATTCCTACGACGCTATTCATCCATGTGGCACTATTCAATTCTGCGGCACTATGCATCCATATGGTACTATTCATTCATGCGGTACTATTTATCCATGCGGTACTATTCATTCCTACGACACTATTCATCGTCCCTGCCAGATTCAGGATAGATGAACTAGAAAATGTCCAAATCTTATTTTGGCCATAACGTCCTCAAAACAAGTCGAAATCTAACTTTTCAAAGGTCTATTTTTGGTAAAATCAAATTCTCTACAACATAGAACAATCAAAACTTGAAAATAATGAAGTTTGGTAGATCAAAACCCAAAAAACCGAAAAGGCTATAAACTTAGATTTACTAAAATCCATCCATCAAACCGAAAAATGTCAAGTTCTAAAGAGGCTTAAAATCAAGTAAGGAAGAGAATGGAAAAAAATAAAACTTAAGATCCATCATGAAGCAAGTTGCACTTGCCTAGGACTTGATAGGTGGGAGAAGTAAATGAAGAAGATGAAGAAGTAAATGAAGAAGTGAATAAGGAGAGAGAGAGAGAGAGAAGGAGTTGGGTTATATATCAACCCTCTCCATCTCAAACCAAACCAAGCCAAGCCAAACCAAGTCAAATTGAACCAAACCAATCAAATAAACCAAGTCAAGATTAAACCAAGGCTAGGCTAAGCAAAACAAGTCTAACTACGGTCCACCTGATAAATGCCAGAAATCTCGTATACGTATACGAAAATACGTATAACGGAAAACAGGAGTGACACATTCACCTTCCAGAGCGAGGTTGGCCTCCTCAACTCTCGCCGACGGTGGCGCGTGCTATGGCGTTCTCAGCAGCGACGTTCACGACAAAGATCCGGCGACGCCTTTGCCCTTCGCGGTGGTGGATCTCTTTGGTGCTATTGACGAAGGTGAGGAAATCTTCGTGAACTTGGAAGGAGAAGAAGCAAATAATCGATTCATTTTAATGAATAGATCCGATTGCAACTTCGAATATGGAATTCAAAGGGATCAAATAGGAAATGATACTCTGAATTATATAACTATAATGAAATATACGATCCACCAACATTTATCGAATTTGAAAAAGAGTCATCTAACAACCTATGTATTCTGTTATGTGAGTTCAAGAATAAAAAGTTTTTGAGAAGAACTCTCTCTCTCTCTCTCTTCTCAAAGGGTATTTATTGCCCGAGCCTGTGAGTAACAACCACACAAATCGAGCATGAAACAACAGGTCGGTTGAAATTATGGGCACGCCAATCACGCATGAACACTTCTTTTTCAAAGTATTTCAAATTTTGAAAATTTTAAAATTTGAAAACTTTGAAGGGGGTCTGTAGAAGCTTAAAAGTATTAAGACAGTGCAGTACGTTTTTCACAGATAGCACTAGGATTTATCTATCAAATGGCGTCCAGTATCTAATCGTGCCCAAAGCCAAATAGCGCCACCTTCAGATAGTGTAAGCTGTCATATGGCAATCTTCCTTAAAAAGCTAAGTTGTCAGTCATGATGACTGACAATACGACAGTCGATAAAAATCTCTTTGAATCCCGAGCGAGCGATGTTCGAGAAACTTTTGTCAGATTTGCCATAGTGACGGCCGTTTGTTTCTCGGTGCCATTTATCGATGGTGCGAAGTGATTAAAATTTTTCACGGACTTGATGCTTTCCGTAGTTGGCACCAATCAACATATCGTACCATACATATACTAGCGCCAATCAATCAATTATCATCCAGAGGCAGTTAGATGACGTAGCACACATGCCACTAATCTCGAAGAACGTACACGCAACACTGCCCACGACCAAACGCAATTCTCTCACAGAATGCCATGCGTCCCATATAGTTAAGCTAATTGTTCGCGTGACTGCGTGATTGCATGCCAAACAGTGCATAATAAGCCCTATTTTACACTGCGCGCCAATTATGATAACTACATGATAGTTATTCTAAAACTCTATAAATAGAGTTCAAAATCGCCTTTCAAAGCGTCATTAATGATCATAATCTCCTGACCAAGCTTCAGCAACATGCTCAAGAGCTTTTCTTCTCCTACATTGCATAGTCCAAGGGATAAAGTGATCGTCTTTTGATTAGATTCATATAGTTTTACTTTCCCATAATTCAATTGTACTCTTGTACTCTTTTCTTTTCTTAGTTTGTAGTTAAACATTTGTTCTTACAAACAACTCCTAAGGATGAACTTCTCACCAAACTCCGTCATCAAGTGCACATCACCGATGTCTACAACTGCATCCGTCCCCTTGTCACCCATCTTCACACGTCCAAACCTGCCATCGCGGTATGACGTGAAGATCCTCCTATGTGGAGTGGTAAATGACGCCCCTGTGTCCATGACCCAGTCGCCATCATGACACATGCCACAAGGTTCCTCTACGTTGGTCGCTGCGATGATGATATCTCCAAACATCGTGAGATCCTCCTAATCATCCTTGCCTTTGGCCTTCTCAGCTTTGAACTTCATGTAGTTCCTCTTGATATGACCCATTTTGCCATAGTGATAGCAGCCCTTCTTGCGGTCCACAATCGTCAGATCTTGAGAACTTTTCCCTGTCCTCGCGTATGACTTGGATCTTTCCTTTCCGTTGAAAGCCAACAGAGCAGACTCCTGCGATAATTCCACTTGCTTGCGCTTGACATCCTCATTCAACAAGCTACTCTTGACTGCCTCCATCGTGACAACTACATCAGGTACGGAGTTGCTCACCGACACCACCAACGTCTTCCAGCTTTTCGGTAGAGAACTCAAGAGCAGTAGGGCTTGAAGCTCATCTTCAATCACCATATTTATCGCAGACAGCTGATTGATGATACCCTGAACCTCGTTCAGATGTTCACCGATGCACCATCCGTGTACTTCGAGTTGACGAGTTGGCGAATAAGAAATGCCTTGTTGCTAGCCATCTTCCTTTCGTACAACGAATGCAGCTTCTTCCATAATACTTTTGTCGAACTCTCCATAGATACGTGGTGAAACATCGAGTCGTCCAACGATTGGCAGATGAACCCAACGGCCTTCCGATCCAGTCGTTTCTAGTCTTAAACAGCTTTGTCCGATGGCTTTGCGCTGTCGTCCTCCAACGGACCATGAAAGTCCTTGCACCAGAGTAGATCCTCCACCCTTGGCTTCCAAATCGTCCAGTTCTCTCCTGTGAGGGTGATCATACGAGTATTCATCTATTCCGTAGACATGGTTATCAGAACCCCAATACTCTGATACCAATTGTTGGGCACGTACGAAAGCATTTGCCAACCCACCTAATCAAAACCAATTTTCGTCTAACGAACACCATGCACAAGATGAAGACAAATATATGACGGTGAAGTACGTCACCTGGAGAAATTTTAACGTTTAATAACTCAGATGAAATTACAAGATTGACAAAACTCACGTTGAGCCCTTTGTCCTAATAGGTTCAATCCCCTTACCACTCTCAAGAAGAAAAACAGAAGATTACAATCACTAACTCGTAGCAATCTTCCTAACCGAAGTTGACGACTCCTCGATTAGATCTTCTTCCTTCTGTTTTGGATGGCGAAATTCTAAAAGCAAAGTATGGACTTTCTCTTAGATTTTTTTGTGGACGAGCACCCCGAATCTTAACTTTGTGGTTTGCTTTATGCCTCCACCCTCATCCATATATATAGGACGAGAAAAAAATCATATTCTAGTCATAATAGGATTTCCTAAATATGAACATAATAGGAATCCTATTATGCCTAAAATATTCCATCAACTCCAATTTTAGATCATAATAGAATTTCCCAAAATAAGAATCCTATTATATCTAAAATAGCACAACACCAATTATAGACATCCAAATCAAATCAAATCAAATATTTAATTAGATTTGGATTTCACAGATATATTGTTATCAAATTCAGACTAGACTCCAACAAGATATGCATATCTGAGCAGTTCTGCCATTGTGGTGCATCATGGTGACAGAGATTTGTTGTATGAGAATATGCAACTTAAGGCTTTCGATGCCATTACGATGGATGCAGATTTTGTCGATGTATAATCTTATCTGAATGAGAAGCTCAGTTATAACAAATAAACTTGCATTCCATGTTAAGAGGAGAAAAAGGAAGATAAATAGTAAAAGCTAAAACTTCCTACAGTATTATTTATACTCTCTTCGGAGTTGGAAGAATAGATACAAAGAGACATCCTTGATATCGGTCAGAATGCAATTCGAAAATAAGTTTCTTCAGTTTTGCCTCCTTCCTAAGGTTCTTCAGCCTCAGAGCCTCCTAGAGAACGCGGCTAACAGATCAGTGTAGTAACAACAACCCTTCTGCCTGTTGTTAGCTCCCCAAATTAATTATCTTCAACCTGTTATCTTAATTAGACCCTCTTTTGGTCTTCAGATCCAGACACGCCTTTTTTTTAAATCATGGACACTCCAAAAATATGGACAGTGTCGTGTTCAACATGTATTTGTACATGTATCGGACACAACCTGGACAGTCCAAGATACACTAGGACTCATCAAAACAGGTGCCGCACGTGTCACCGTCTCCTTATCATGTCGTGTCGTATCCGTGTCCTTTTGAGGTAGACTTAGACTCTGGAGTTCAGTTAAATTGTAGGCTCTCCAGTCTCTCCACTGAAAGATCCATCAAAGCTTCTAGTCTCAGATCAAGCACCACCCTTACTGTATACTTCACCAGTAGTCGTTACAGGAGCACTTCCCACCCTTGAAATGGTGAAAGCGAACCCCGTCCCTGAGAAAAATCTCACGACCCGTAACGCCCGAAATATATTTCGCCACCATATGACAGTCGTTGCACACCCTAGTGTTCTTGATCACTCTTATAGCCGAGCCGTTGCCGGTTCTAATCAGTCCGTACGTTATCGCCAGCTTCTCGGTGTGACTCATCAGCAATTTCTCCTTCTCCGCCTCCCCGACATTATGAACAATGCAACGGGTGTCGGGCACGTATCCTACTTTCCTTATCTCGGAAACCAGCTGATACAGTTCAAAGTATATCTCTCCGATATCGGGATGTTGTTTCCCTTCCACTGCAAAAACGTGCACAGTCTGGCCGATCTGTGTCCAGCTCCATCCAGCCCTGCTTCTCACACCCGCCGCATTCATGGCGATCCTCATGTTCTCTACATCCTCCCAGCGCTTCTCGGATGCGTATAAGCTCGTAATCAGAAGATAGTTAGCGGAGTTACGCGGTTCTAGCTTGAAAAGATGCTTGGCGCACGTCTCGGCCAGCTTAAGATTTCTGTGAGTCCTGCAAGCTCCGAGCAGTGCGCCCCACAGCCTCGCATCAGGCTCTAACGGCATCCCTTGTATGAAGTCCCAAGCTTCGTCTAGATATCCTCCGCGACCAAGGAGATCGACCATGGAAGTGTAGTGCTCTAGCCTGGGGCTAACCCCGTACTTGCTTCTCATGTCATCAAAGTACTTCCATCCTTCGCTGATCAAGCCCGAGTGCCTGCAAGCAGAAAGAAGCGCGATGAAGGTTATTCCGTCAGGCTTCACGCCTAGTCTGCACATCTCGTCAAAGAGTAGTCCTGCTTCCTTACTCTGACCGTAACTGGCGAAGCCCATGATCATGGCATTCCATGAGGCCAGGTTCTTGTGTCGGATACTTTCAAAGACTCGTTGGGCATTCCGTAGGCTGCCTGATTTGTAGTACATGTCGATGAGAGCAGTGGCAACGTATATGTCTCCAATCAGGCCCTTCCTGGTCGCGAAGCAGTGCAATTCCGTGCCTTTGCTTAGCGAAGCGAGGCTCGCACAAGCTCGGAGGGCAGTCGCTAGCGTAGCCGAATTGGGTTTGATTCCTTCCTTCTGCAGTTCGTGGAAGAAGTAGAGAGAGTCTTCGTACTGCTCGTTCTGACAGCATCCCGATATGAGAGCAGTCCACGATACGACATTCGGTTTCATTCCCTTCTCTTTCAGATGTCGAATTAGTACTAAAGACTGCTTGCTCTGCCCCTTCATCGAGTATCCGGAGATCAAACTGTTCCATGTGGTCAGATTAGGCTGAATGCCTTCACCTTCCATTCTCTTCAGGAGTTTGAGAGCGTCGTCGAGAGACCCCTCGTAGGCATAGCCCGATATTAGCGAATTCCATGTGATCGCGTTCCGGTGCTTCGTTGCCTCGAAGACCCTCCGAGCATTGGCTAAGCTGCAACATTTCACATACATGTCCACGAGCGAAGTTCCGATGTACACGTTGCATTCGAGAGCATGTCTCGTCACGTATCCGTGTACAGCCCTCCCAAGTTCAAGAAACTTGGACTCGCTAACCGTACGAAGGATGCTCGTGATGGTACTCGAATTGGGCTTCTCTCCTTCAACCTGCATTCTCCTGATAAGTTCAAAGACTTCGTAATCGTGTCCGTGTAGTGAATAGCCTGAAACTAGGCTGTTCCAGGTCACCAAGTCCGGCTCCACGCCGGACAAAACCATGCCATCGAAGAGCTCCATCGCATCGGTTAAGTGACCATTGAGAGAGAAACAAGAGATCATGGAGTTCCACGAGACCAAATTCCTGTTTGGAAGGGATTCAAATACTCGTCTCGCATGTTCTACACAAGAGTTCTTGGAGTACATAGCAATCAAAGAATTACTCACCAACAAGTTGGAGGAAAGCCCCGATCGAACAACATGCCCATGGATTTCCTTGCCAAGCATTAGACCCTCCATTCTCCCGCAGGCATTGAGGATTTTAGCAATCGTGACTTCGTCTGCCTCCACATTAGAGCTTTGCATCTTACGAAACAGTCCGATAGCCTTCGACCACAACCCGTTCTCGGCATTCAACATGATTACTTTGTTCCAGAGAAGAGAGGACATCACAGTGGCCTCTTCGAGTAGCTTTTCCGATGATTCTAAGCTCGCACAACCTGCGTAAAAATCCATCAAAGAGCACTTGAGGTGGTTTTCGGCGTCGAGGCCAACTTTAGTCAGGTAGGCATGGATTTGTGACCCGAAAAGGAGACTATTTCGTTCTCCACAGATCCGCAAGGCAGAATTGAGAGCTCTGACACTGGAGAGAATTCCGTTCCTGTGCAGTTCTTGGAACATCTCAAACAAACGGCATGAACTTTGATCTGTCCAAGAGAGACTGGTATGTTCTAGACCGTTAAGCAGCAACATAGCTGCCGATTGGATGTCTCCCAAGTCGGAGTACATCCGGATTAGATCGTTAGTGTCGTCTCCGGACTTTATGATGTGCGCATGTAACTGCTTGGTTGAGACTAGGGAGTCGTTCTGCAGGTGGGAACCATAGAGTAAGGATGCATTGTGCTGTGTGGGAGAAAGAGAAGTAGAGATTGTGTTGCTGTCTATGGTGGAAATTGGGGTTCGGATGGCTTGCACAATGGCATTGTTTCTCCTTCTGGTGGAGGAAGTCTTGTTGTGGTGGTGGTGGTGGTGGTGGGAAGATGGTATGTAGTGAGAAATGCAGATGGTTTGCTCCATTGCAGCTCCCAGGACTGAACTGAAGGAAGGAGGAGAGGGAAAGGTGAGGTGATAGAGTTTGGTATTTTGCTGAATGAATGGAATGAAGTAAAAGATTAACGGTCCTTACTTCGCCCAAACAATGGATAAGGCTAAGTTCAAGAAGATAGCGTTGCACTAACTTGGCTATACTTGCAATTGGGTGCATATGAGAATTGGCCTTCCAAACTACAAAACTGAAACTTTAGTAGGCTTTTGAGTGTTTTTACTACCAAAGTATCGTATCAATTGTTGGAAATTTGTCAAATTTCTTCCTTAAAAACTGCTAGAAAAGAAATTGTAAGTAGATGTTACCGGCCTCCGAGGAAGTCGTGCACGTAGCACTGCCCTAAGTGTTAGCTCGGGTCTATGTGCAGACCGTATCCGAACGCTCCTATTGGTAAAATTTCCGTTCCACCGGAATCTCCTTGCCGCACACGACTTGGAGAGAGTGACCCTGACTTAGCTCTGCCCAGAGCAACGAAGAACAGCAGCGGTAATACGAAAGAGACGAGAATTCTAGAAAATTTCGAGAAGAATATTTTTTTTTTCTGTGTGTTGAGGAGGAGGAGAGGGACTCAATATATAGGCAGTTGGGTTTAAGACCAACGGACAGAAAATTAAAGGACATTTAATTTGGCGTTACCAAATAAACAAATGTGAATCAGGTTCAATGTATCTGGACGAAATTTGAATAGTAAACGTTACAAAATTAAATGATTTGTAACGGTCAAAAATCTGAAGGAGCAAAAGAATTTTTTGGGTCTCAGCCCAAACCCGAAGAAGGAATCGGATCGACATTCGGCGCCCGCAGATGTGAGCACGTGCCCGCACCTGTTACGCACGTCAAACCGAACCGAACCGAGCCGAGCCGGGCCGGGCGGCGGCGGCGGCGCGCGCGTGTGGCCCATGGATCTCCTACACACACCTTTAATGAAGCAAAAGAAGCACAAGTAATATGAGCACAAGCAAAGTCCCATACTTGGCCGATGTGGGACTATTTTGTGTGTGTTTGAGCTTTTGCTCACTGCATACAACCAACAATCCCCCTCCCAAAAGCTCAAGTTCAAAAAAAATAGGAGGAAGGAAAGATACAAGAGAAGTAAGTGAATTTCTGGGCAGTTGTATACTATGCATAAGTGAGATGGATTACAGCCTTGAATCTCACGTAGTGACTATTGTCTTTGTATGAAGAAGAGCTTGATGGACTACGCCTTGAATCAATCTTCTTGAACCAGACTCAAAAAATAGCACACATAGTACGCTAGAGGTACTTGGGTCTATCGGGTAGCCCGTTTGGTTTGCCATGCACACTTTTACACATTCATGAGAGTTGTCTAGGATCGTCCTGTCCTATAGTCGTGGCCCTCATGACCTCTCATATAGGTAAGTCCTTGAGGGTTGGTGATAGGAATCAACCCTGCATATCATGCTTGGACTTATTAAGAGTTTAAACTCACCCTATCCATATCACAAAAGGAACACTGTCACCATAGGGATGAGGTATGAATGTACACATGTACAGCCTCCTGGGCTTTTATTTTAAAGAGAATTTAATCTCAGGTCAGTGTTCCATAATAGTCACCTAGTCCAGCTTGTTTCTACCCATTGAACCGACTTCTTGGAATCTCCAGTCAGACTCGGTTGGGTTGCCACTGCTGGTGACTATACTATGGGCTTAACCCCATCACCCTCGATGATTCTAGGATCAATGTCCTAGACAGACCCTTCGTCAAGTAGTCTGCAAGGTTCTTTTCTGACTTTATATAGTCAAGAACCACATATTTGCCAATAGGCTTTTTATTGACTTGAAGCGCAGCTGCAGGTGCCTGTTCATCTTAGCATTCACAGAATCATGCTTTAGTAGTTCTATAACAGATTTATTATCACAGTTTATAGAAATTGCAGGAATAGGATGAACAGAAACATGTATATGCATAATAAGATTTCTCAACCATTCGGCTTCTATACATGTAGTATCCAAAGCTATCATTTCAGAGTCCATTGTACTTCTGTCTATGATAGTTTGTTTACATTATCCCCAGGAGATTACAGCTCCTGCTAGGGTAAAAATATATCCAGTAGTGAATTTTATATCATGTGAATCAATTACCCAATTTGCATCGGAGTAACCTTCTACGATATCAGGGTGTCTAGTATAATGAAGTTTATAATCTAGATACCCTTAAGATATCTAAATACTCTGTCTAATGCAGTCCAATGAGACTGATTTGGGTTACTAGTATATCAACTTAGTCTTCCAATAGCAAATGCAATGTCAGGTCTAGTCCTATTTGTTATGTACATAAGGGACCCAATCATTTATGAATATCTATATTGTTCTATAGGTAATCCTTCATTCTTCTTGAGAACAACGTTACTATCACAAGGGGTAAGGGCAGGTTTCTTGTCAAAATACTCAAACTTTCTTAGCATTTTCTCAATTGAATGTGCTAAAGATATAGTATAACCCTCTTTGCATTTGGACACTTGCATTCCTAGGATCAGATGTGCCTCACCTAGGTCTTTTATATCAAACTGGTTAGAAAAATAATTTCTAGTGTTATTTATTAGTTCCATTAAAGATCCTAAAATAAGGATATCATCAACATACATGCATAAAATAACACAACTTCTATTTGTATTTTTAGAATACAAACACTCGTCATATTCATTTGGCACAAAACCAAATTCTATAATGACTTTATCAAATTTGTTGTGCCATTGCTTGGGAGCTTGCTTTAGGCCATAAAGAGATTTTACTAATCTGCAAACCTTCTTTTCTTGACCTTTAGCAATAAAACCTTCAGGTTGCTCCATATATATTTTTTCGTCTAAATCTCAATTTAGAAATGCTGTCTTTACATCCATTTGATGGATCAACAAGTCATGAATGGAAGCTAAAGCTAGGAGGGTCCTAATAGAGGAAATCCTAGCAACAGGAGAATAGGTTGATGGAACTGGGGATTCCACGACCCTTCTTTTGGTGTGCGTATTGATCGATAGAAAGTTAAACAGATCTAATACGTGTTCTAACCCTTCATAGGCGGAAACTAGGGTTCACGAATTATACCTGCGGCGGGAATGAGACAAGTAATTCCTGGCAGTCTCGAGCGGACGACCCCAAGATCTTCTGCACGTATTCCTTCCTCGAGTTGGACGTTGTGTGGGCGACGATCTCCCAACTTTTTTTTCTCCTTGGCAGCACTCTCTTTCTCTCCTTACGTGAATCACGAATTTAGAGAAAATTTTAGATTTCTGATCAGATATCTGGCGGCCAGAGAATAGAGGATATATATAGGCTACGGCAGGGACCATGAGGAGAAATTAGGGTTAGACCTCCTAACGGATCTGGATATTCCGTGTTCAGCCCGAACACACAATCTAGGCCCATTAATAATAGCTCGGTCCACTATTGAGCTATTGTTGCACTACCTCCTTAATTCCAAATTATGTTTGTGGACTCCTTTTATTATATGCTCGTTTGGCTTCCCATGTTAAGATATCGTATGTCCGTCGATCAAATTAAGTTACTGACAACTATATTGATTCGACATCTTTTATCCTTAAGTAGTACCGCTCAACTTTATTTGTCATGTCGGATATAATCCACCTGCAGAGTTTACATGACAATCCTTATGAGCTCCTTAAGAGGACGTCATCAATCCGATGTATCGGGACATGGATTTCATTTATAATCAACAGCCCATCATACATACAATGTTATTACCTAATTCATAGAGGTTGTTGATCCATAATGAATCTCACTCTTTTATGAGTCAAAGTAATGCACATTGAATATACATGTCCGTTATTATATCCGGATTAAGAGTACAAGCATCCATAATAACAGAGGTGTTTGTTCTCTTATGTTGTCAGTACAAAGAGAACAACCTCAAGTGGTCCTGTTCAATACACACAAAGTGTACTAGTGTAAACCTACAGTCAAGATAGACTAATACCAGATTACACTACAACCTTTCCAATAGATTGTCCAAGTCCATCTAGGTTGTGAACTATTTATATACTCCATAGAAAACTGATAATATGATCTTCTGTGTGACACCACACACCATATTATCTACAATATAGAATATCAGACATTTGCATTAACACTTGCAACAAATACAATATGCAAACATTTGCCCGTATGTTTCTCATTCAAAATTTAAGGAAATAAGGTTACTACAAAAGTGATGCTTTTAGTATATAACCCTAACAATCTCCCACTTATACTCAAAGCATTGCTTTTCAGTATACTGTTACAAATCTCCCACCTATACTTAAAGCCATCCTGCTACACATCTGACTCCCATTCCCTCAACATGACTGTCAAAAGCCTTAGCTGGTAAGCTCTTTGTAAAGGGATCAGCTAGGTTGTCGGCTGATGCTATCTTGATCACAGCAACTTTTCCTTTCTTTACGAAATCTCGTATCAGGTGGTACTTACGCTCAATGTGTTTGCCTGTCTTATGGGCTCGTGGTTCCTTCGAGTTTGCCACTGCACCACTATTATCACAATAAAGTGTAATAGACTTAGGCAAACTAGGTACCACATCCAAGTCCAACAAAAAGTTTCTGAGCCAAACCGCTTCTTTGGCTGCCTCAGAGGCTGCCACATACTCGGCTTCCATGGTGGAATCAGTAATACATTTTTGCTTGATACTTCTCCACATATTGGCTCCACCTCCCAAAGTAAACACATAATCAGAGGTAGATTTTCTGGAATCCCTATCCGACTGAAAATCTGAGTCTGTATACCCTAAAGGAACTAAACTATCTGCCTGGTAAACTAGCATATACTCTTTAGTCCTTTTCAGGTACTTTAAAATATGCTTTACGGCAGTCCAATGCTCTTGTCCTGGGTTAGACTGATATCTGCTGACCATGCCTACGGCAAAGCAGATGTCTGGTCTCGTACATAGCATTGCATACATTAAGCTTCCTACTGCTGAAGCATAAAAAACTGCCTTCATGTTCTCTATCTCTTTAGGTGTCCTCGGACACTGCTCCTTTGATAGAGCAATTCCATGTCTAAAAGGTAAGAAACCTTTCTTAGAATTTTGCATACTAAAACGAGTTAGTACAGTATCGATATAGGAAGCTTGGGATAAGCCCAACATCCTTTTCTTGCGATCTCGTAGAACTTTGATCCCAAGGATGTGACCTACTTCTCCCAAGTCCTTCATATCAAACTGTTTGGATAACCATACCCTTACATCAGATAATACCTTCACATTGTTTCCAATGAGCAAGATGTCATCCACATAAAGTACTAGGAACACCACCACGTTTCTGTCACACTTTCTGTATACACATGATTCATCCTGACATTGATCAAATCCATAGGATTTTATCACCTGATCAAAACAGATGTTCCAAGATCTGGAAGCTTGCTTAAGTCCATAAATGGACTTTTTGAGCTTACAAACAAGATGCTCCTGGCCCTTTTCAATGAACCCGTCTGGTTGCTTCATATAGATGTCTTCCTCAAGACTTCCATTAAGGAAAGTTGTCTTGACATCCATTTGCCAAATCTCATAATCGAGATGAGCTGCAATAGATAAAATAATTCGAATAGACTTAAGCATGGCTACAGGAGAAAAGGTTTCCTCATAATCGATACCCTCTCTTTGAGTAAAACCTTTTGCTACAAGTCGAGCTTTAAAGGTTTCAACCTTACCGTCTGATCCTCTTTTTCTCTTATAGACCCACTTACATCCAATGGCTTTTACACCAACGGATGGTTCCACAAGCTCCCAGACCTGATTAGAATCCATAGATTCTATTTCAGATATCATTGCTTTTTGCCAAGACTTTGCATCTTTATCTTAGAGTGCTTTATTGTAGGTAGAGGGATCATAATCTTGTTCCTCAGGGACAAAGTCTGACGACTCTCCCAAGAACATATATCTATCAGGTTGTATCACAACCCTCCCACTACGACGAGGCACTATCGGTTGTGGTATAACATTTGTGACACGTTATGCAGTTATTTATGGTTCATCCTCTTGTACTGTTGGTACTGAAGTACTTAGTGTCTCACGTCTCAGTTCCTCTAGAACAACTCTACTTGTGGGTTTATGGTTCATCACATAGTCTTCCTCTAAGAATCGGGCATTGGTGCTAACAATGACCTTCTGATCCTTAGGACTATAAAATAAACCTCCTTTCGTTCCTCTTGGATAGCCTACAAATAAGCGTACTTCTGTACGAGATTCCAACTTATCTGCTTTTCCATTCAGTACATGTGCTGGATTACCCCAAATGCGAACATGTTTCAGACTAGGCTTACGCCCAATCCACAGCTCTGTGGGAGTAAGAGGTACTGACTTAGAAGGAACCAAGTTCAAAATATAAGTTGTAGTCTCTAAGGCATATCCCCAAAATGAATCTGGCAAATCCGAATAACTCATCATTGATCTAACCATCTCTATAAGAGTTCTATTCCTTCTTTCGGCTACACCATTCTGTTGGGGCATTCCAGGTGCAGTCAATTGGGATGCAATCCCAGCCTCTGATAAATAATCCCTAAACTCTCCAAAGAGGTACTCGCCACCACGATCTGATCGTAATGACTTGATATATTTTCCATGACGTTTCTCCATTTCAGCCTTGTACTCTTTGAATTTCTCAAAGCACTCAGACTTACGGCACATCAAATAAATGTATCCATACCTTGAATAATCGTCAATAAATGTGACAAAATATTCAAAGCTACCTCTAGCTTGGATAGTCATGGGTCCACACAAATCAGAATGAACCAATTCCAACACATCTTTGGCCCTATACCCCTTTGCCGTAAAAGGCTTTTTGGTTATTTTACCTTCCAAGCAGGATTCACAGACTGGTAGTGCCTCCACTTCCAATGAACTCAAATGTCCATCTTCAACCAATCTTTGAATCCTTCTTAGGTTAATATGTCCCAATCGTAAGTGCCAAAGATATGTTTGGTTCATACAAGAAGGTTCTTTTCTCTTATTTAAGTTAGATGACATATTATTCATTTCCATAAGTTGCATTGTGGGCGAAATAGGATTAATGACATACAAATTATCAACCAATGCACCAGAACAGATAAAATGTTTATTCTTTCTAATAACAATATTGTCATTAAAATAAACTGAATATCCATCCTTAACTAACATAGAAACAGAAACTAAATTTCTTCTAAGTGAAGGTGCATAAAGACAATCTCTCAATGTCAAAGACTTATTTCTACCAAAAGATAAAGTAACATCTCCTAATACAACGACCGATACTTTTGTAGCATCACCCATAAACAAGCATATCTTTCCACCACTGGGCCGTCTGGTTTCCTAGAACCCCTGCAATGTATTACAGACATGATTAGTGGCTCCTGTATCTATACACCAGGTGTCGGTAGATAACACCGCTAAACATGTTTCAACTACTAGTAAATGAGATATACCTTCTTTGTTCCCTTGTTTGAGAAGTGGACAATCAGTCTTCCAATGTCCTGACCCTTTGCACTTGAAACATTTGCCTTTCGACTTTTTCACCGCGCCTTGAGGTCCCATGCCCTTCTTTGCTAAGTTTGCCTGTTTCTGAATGTTATTCTTCTTCTTACCACCTTTTGGCTTAGAAGTAGAAGCCTTTTCAAAAACAAAAACATGACCACTCTGCCTAAAGAGATATTCAGCATCCTGTAGCTCTTTTGCAAGTTCTGCCAAACTATACAACCTTTTGTTCATATTGTAATTAAGGCAGAAATTGTCAAAACTTTTAGACAGAGTCCCGAGAATGATATCGACCTGGATTTCCCTATCGATTTCAGCTTCAAGGATCTCCATCTCGTTCTGATGACCCATCATCTTGAGAACATGATCCCTTACTGGTGTGCCCTCAGCCATTTTTGTATTCATCAAACATTTCATAGCAAACTGCCTAGCTGCTCTACTCTGATGTCCGAAGAGTTCCTTGAGGTTATACATCATGTCATAAGCTGTGGCCATGGCCTGATGCTGATGTTGCAGTACATTTGACATAGATGCCAGAATGTAACACCGCGCCATCTCATCTGTCTTTTTCCACTTCTTATAAGCCTCTTTGAACTCTTCATCAGAGTTAGCATCAGGCTTAGGTGGGCATTCCTCAACAAGTACATATTTGTACTCCTCAGCAGTCAGAACAATGTCCAAATTACGTTTCCAATCAATATAATTAGGTCCAGTAAGTTTGTTTTCTTTAAGAATCACCATAAGTGGACTGAAAGAACCCATTTTTTTTAAAATCCTGAGAATCACATAAATAAAATTATGTAGGGCAAAAAAAACTTTTTGAATTAACTAAATATTGATTCCCTAAAAACAATATAAGAAATTCACCAACACCTTGAACACCATGAATTTAGCATGCCACGATAGTGTGGACGTATACAAATTCAACTTTATTCAAGTAGATTTTTCTTATTAATTTTACTATCATGTCAATATAACTTTATGACAAATAAAATTAAAATGCTGGTCTTGCTCTGGTTATACAAATAATAGCAGTGACTCCGATGGGGAGGATACCATTATTTGTATCTAAGTGTATACCATTACTTAATACTAAGTCCATTACCTTATAATGAGTTCCTTCAGATGGAGAAGTGAACACATACTAGATAACTTTCTACAATTATCCCTAAGAAAGTTTGTACTGGTGATCCATAATTATACTCATCCGATATGGAGGAAAGCATTAAAGCCAACATGCAAGTATAATTACATCACCTACAAACCAGTAATAGAGACCATAGGATTTATACTAAATAAAAATCCTCTCCCACTTAGTTATTTAACAATGAGGGTTTTTCTACTAGTTGATATTATGTCCGTGTTGTCCATTATTAATGTAGGCTTAGTTTTTCAAAAAAAACAACCACACAATAATAAACATGCATAATTAGAAAAAGCAAAATGACAAAAATAAGAGAAAATATCCAACTATTATGGTCATCTTTGCTGCTCCGTCCTCAACTATTATGGTCATCTTTGCTGCTTCAGCCCGAACACACAATCTAGGCCCATTAACAATAGCTCAGTCCACTAATGAGCTATTATTGCACTACCTCCCTAATCCTAAATTATGTTTGTGGGCTCCTTTTATTATATGCTCGTTTGGCTCCCCATGTTAAGATATCGTATGTCCGTCGATCAAATTAAGTTACTGACAACTATATTGATTCGACATCTTTTATCCTTAAGTAGTACCGCTCAACTTTATTTGTCATGTCGGATATAATCCACCTACAGGGTTTACATGACAATCCTTATGAGCTCCTTAAGAGGACATCATCAACCCGATGTATCGGGACATGGATTTCATTTATAATCAACAGCCCATCATACATACAATGTTATTACCCAATTCATAGAGGTTGTTGATCCATAATGAATCTCACTCTTTTATGAGTCAAAGTAATGCACATTGCATATACATGTCCGTTATTATATCCAGATTAAGAGTACAAGCATCCATAATAACAGAGGTGTTTGTTCTCTTATGTAGTCGGTACAAAGAGAACAACCTCAAGTGGTCCTGTTCAATACACACAAAGTGTACTAGTGTAAACCTACAATCAAGATAGACTAATACCGGATTATACTACAACCTTTCCAATAGATTGTCCAAGTCCATCTAGATTGTGAACTATTTATATACTCCATAGAAAACTGATAATATGATCTTCTGTGTGATACCACACACCATATTATCTACAATATAGAATATCAGACATTTGTATTAACACTTGCAACAAATATAATATGCAAACATTTGCCCATATGATTCTCATTCAAAATTTAAGGAAATAAGGTTACTACAAAAGTGATGCTTTTAGTATATAACCCTAACATAGGTATCAAAGTAATCTAATCCTTTCTTCTGGATAAATCCTTTGGCTACTAGCCTAGCCTTATATTTTTCTATGGTACCATCGGCTCTAAGTTTCTTCTTAAAGATCCACTTACAACCTATTGGTTTGCTGCCTAAAGGAAGGTCAGCTAGAAACCAAGTATTGTTCTTCACGATGGAGTTGTACTCATTATTAATAGCTTCTTTCCAGAAAGGGGCATCAGGAGAGGATATGGCTTCTTCATAAGTTGAAGGATCACCCTCTATCAAAAATGTGAAGAATCCTTCTCCAAAATTCTTTTCAATCCTTTCTCTTTTACTCCTTCTAGGTTCTATGACTTGTTCAGGTTGAGAACTAAGTATTTGATCATAAGAACTAGTAGATGGAGTAAGAGAAGGATTAGAGGAAGATGAATGAGTTCTATCCTTGAAAGGAAAGATATTCTCAAAGTAAACTGCATCTCACGCTTCTATAATTGTGTTATTAGAGATTTTATTTACTTCAGAATGAGTTACAAGAAATCTATTGGTATTGCTATCTAGGGCATATCCTATGAACACAACATCTACAGTTTTAGGTCCTATCTTCCTCTTTTTGGGTTCATGAATTCCTACCTTAGCAAGACATCCCCAAACTTTGAGGTAATTAATCCTAGGGGTTCGACCTTTCCATAACTCATATGGTGTCTTATCATTAGTCTTACTGGGTATCCTATTAAGAATATAATAGGCTGGCAATAAGGCTTCTCCCCAAAGATTATCATGGGCACCTGAGCTGAAAAGCATGGCATTGACCATATCTAAAAGAGTACGATTCTTCCTTTTAGCAACTCCATTGGATTATGGTGAATAAGGAGCAGTTACCTCATGAATAATTTTGTGCTCTTCACAGAAGTTAGTCATTTCATTTGAGGTATACTCTCCACCACGATCTGATCTAAGGATCTTAATCTTCCTATCCAACTGGTTCTTAGCTTCAGATTTATAGACCTTGAATCTGTCTAGAACTTCATCTTTGGTCTTAAGAAGGTAGGTGTAACAATACTTTAAATGATCATCTATGAAAGTAACAAAGTATTTTCTATCGCCTCGGGTCAAGACCCTATTGGAATCACAAACATCACTATGGATAAGTTCTAGGAGTTCAGAATCTCTATAGACAGATTTAAAAGGTAATCTTGTGTGTTTGGCTTGAACACAAATCTCATATTTGTGTTCATCATCTATAGGAGTCTTAGGTATAAGATCTAAGTTCATCATCCTTTTAATAGATCCTAAATTCACATGACTTAATCTACCATGCCAAACATTTGATGATTCAACATTTGCAACAAAAGAAGGATTTGAACTTTATTCATAATACTTAGAATAAAAAGTTTATCTTTCACAAATCCTTTTCCAATAAACAGATCATTCTTAGAGAAAACTAATTTGTTTGCCTCTATTACAATTTTGTACCCTGAGGCTACAAGGAGGAATCCACTAACAAGGTTTCTTCTGACAGACGGCACATGAAGCACATCATGGAGAGGTAGAATTTTTTCTGATGTCATCTTCAGATCTATTCTTCCTTTTTCCACAACTTTGTTTGCCATGAAATATAAAAGTACAGAACAATTATCGGAGGACCGGACTTTTACTTCATGTTACAAACTCGCTTGTACAAAGAAAGCCTAGGGACGAAAACCTAGGTACAGCAGTCTAAGTACAATTGTTTATTTTAGATTCTGGGGGGTGACGATAGAGGCTCGGGAAGGCGACAGCAGCCCTGCCTTACTCCTTGGACGATCGGTATGCAGTCTTGACTCCTGTGACGAGATGGTTGGCGTTGAAGAAGAAATGCTCTTCTTACTCTCCTCGTATTGCTCTTCTGACTTCTCTCTTTCTCTGTGTATTTTCTCTCTGATTATTAGGGGGAAGCTCTCTCTGTCTATCTCTTCTCCTTTTTCGTAAGGGAATGACACCTTGCTTATTTATAGGAGTGGGAGCATCATTAGGGTTTGGATGATTGCCCATTCTCAAAGTAGCGACGGCCTGATGATTAATCAATCTGAACCATTAGTCCTAAGTGTGAAGGATCTGGGCCATTAATGTGGATAGTATTGAATCCTGTGAATGATTAATGCTGATTGTTTTAAATCTTCATGATTGGTTGTGTCAAGCTTGGATCTCTCACCACGTGTCCCATTGGCTTGATCATGAATGATATGACCCGATCTCATTAATTATGAGGATAACGTTAAATATGGTTATTGGGATCTGGTAAATCTCTGATTGATTTAATACCACGCATCCCATAATCCCCCTGCTGCCAGCTATCAAGTCATAGGGGCAATTGAATCTCTGCCACGTGTCTTAATGGTGGACCCTGCCAGAGCTGCATGATATTCACGAATCGCATGAGACAGCATCTCAGTGGGCCGCATAGGTATAGTACTTGCGAGCCGCATGGGATGGTTTCTTGGTGAGCCGCAGGAAGATGATTCCTGCCAGCCGCATGAAGCTGTCCTTCAATTGAGCCGCATGGGAGTAGCTACGTGGCAATCTTGGATCGTATTAGAGATTTTCTTCTGTTCCCGAAGGGTCTGTCATTATGACAGGACCATCATGACACTTTATGTCAGAGCTGTCAGCTGTCAAATCATGGCAGAGCATTAAATAAGGCCATTACTCGATAGCCAGCTGTGTGAAGGGATCCCACGGGGACACGTGGTGTTGATCGAGCCGCATATCTCTGTTGGTCGTATGTGAGCCGCATGTACTTTCGAGCCGCATGAGGCTGGGAGACTCTTTGAATCGCATGGGACTATCTCTATGTAAGCCGCATGGATTCTCCTGCCCCGAGCCGTATGAGACTGAGATTCTCTCTGGACCGCACGGGACTGCCCCTGTATGAGCCGCATGGGGTTCTCCTGTTCCGAGCCGCATAGACCATCATTCTAATATTTTCCATGCTTCTACAAGACCCCCTTCAAAGTTTTTAATTTGCAAGATTGAAATACGTTGAACAAGAAGCATGGCCCTTGCTGACCGCATAGATGGTTCAGCCGCATGGATTTATCTGGCCGCATGAGCTGTTAGGCCGCATAGACTTTTTGCTACGTGTTCCAACCACGTGTGCAAATCTTCTGCATTAAATACCCTTGATTCATTTTTTTGAATTAACGCCGCCTTTTGGGGGAGGATCCCAAGGGTCAGTTTTACTTTGACCAAAACGTTTTGCCTTTATTCTTTTAGACGGCGTGTGGATCAAGGCATTTGTTGATTTAGGAGCCTTCTTCGCCTATAAATAAGAGTAATTTATTTTTTGAGGGTTTCTTTACCTTCTCTCTTTGCTCGAACTCCTTGTTGCCGACTCCCTCTTCGTCTTCTCCTATCAACGATCGACAATGGCTCCCAAGAAGACTACCGCTACTATGGACAAGAAGACCGCATCGTCGTCTGCTGCAGCGAAGGGCAAGAAGGCCGCGTCTTCATCGACTGCAGCGACGAACGTGGCGACTCCTCCGCCGGCTGACGTGCCTGTTTTTTACCCCGACGTTCACCCGCCTATTGCTGGTAGGACCATCAACATGAACTATCATGGCTATGCCGCATATCTTATGCGCGAGCCTGTATTTCCAAATGTGCTGTATGTCCGACTCATATTTGAGCCGCATGGGATATGACCCAGGCCTGAGCCGCATGAAAGTTGTTGTTTGCAGCCGCATAATTACTTCACCATCAAGGCCGCATAAGCTCATCTGGGCTGGACCGCATGAGCTCTTTCAAACTGAGCCGCATAAGCCTATTTCGAACTGAACCGCATAAGAACATTTGAAATAGGCCGCATGAGCTCATCCGTAGTGAACCGCATACGCTCATTTTGAACCAAACCGCATAAGTTCATTCGAACTGAACCACATGAGCTCTTTCAAACTGAGCCGCATAAGGCTTATGCCGAACTAAGCCGCATAAGCATCGAGTAGTTGTGTTTCGGCTATCTTTTTGACCTTGTTTCTTTTTTCTTTCTTCAGTAAATCTGCCAGTAAATCCTGCGGGGGAACTTCTGGTTGGCTCGAATCAGTTCGCCTTGGGCGTGCATCTTGATGACTTCGTTAAGCATGTGCTGAATCAATTTCCTGCTAATGAGCCTTCGGAGAGGTTGAACGCCATCGAGAATCAGACCCTCCATTATCACCGTGCCATGATGAATACTGGGAAGTTGGATGGATTATACCTGAAGCCTTCATTCCTCTTTGGAGACGCTTTAATCATAAAGAATCCCCGAGTATTAGAGATTTCTGAGAACTGGGATTTTTCTTTGGATGGGATGGCGATCCATATTCCTCTCATGGAACGTCATTATACTCTGTCGTGGTTCAATATGGTGTTGTTGGACAAGAAGATGGTGTATAAATTAACTCCTACCCAATCAGGGATGTTGATGGACAACATCCATTATAACCCGAACATGCGGTCAGCGTACGCGGGTAAGGACTCCGTCCTCCGGTACATGATGGGTCTGGCCCCAGGCTCTTTCATGAATGTATACGGCCCTAACTTCACATTCACTCAAGCTGATACATTCCTAAATCGGCTCGCTCGTAAAAAATCTTATCCCGTCGGCAGACTGGTATTGTTGAACTAGATAAACCCCACTTCTACGTGGGCCCAGTTGACCACTTAGGTTCTGTAGACCTACGGAACATTCCTGCGGGAGGCGGGACTTTATCATGCCATTCGGGGCACTTGTCACGGGCTTCCTATCAATAAACTATTGTTTGTGGCGCTCTTGGAGATGTATAACCGGCGGACGGGGACGTTCTTTGCACCCAGAGGGGAGTTGGGGCTTGCTCTCCATGAGATGTATACTGTCTCCAAACTTCCATGGGGGAACGAGCCTTTCGAGGTGTACACCCCGTCGAATGAGGAGTTCGAGGACTTGAACCGATGACTCCCAGGTTTTGTTGCGGTGTATCAGGAGTTGCTGTGCCATCATAGTGCTTGTCACCAGATGGCTATAAAAAAGGAGGATAGCTCAGAAGGGACCGCTCCCCACACCACATCCTGGGTCAATTATCTTTTTAAAGTTGACCCTTCTGGCGAAGTTACTCCTCGAACCCCTCGAACCCAGGGAGAGATAAAGGACCTGATGTTGAGCGTCAAGAGGTCGCGGTCCAAGAGCGACATATTCGGGAGCCAAACTGACTCTCTTAGCTATTTTTACTACGGCACCATGCAGATGTCAGAGAAGGCGCTCCTGGCTGGATTTTTAATGATATGGCTACGGAACTGCGTAGTCTCGGGAGGGGCCGGTTCTATTGAGAGGATCAGTCGCCACTTCATTCTTCCTGCCGTTAAGCTGGTATTTGGAGTTAGACTGGCTCTTCTTTCGGCTATGGTGTGTAGCATACACCATGGTCTCCAAACATTCTCGTCCAAGGTCATTGCCCGCAAGAAGACGCTGGATTTTGAGCGCATAGAGCTACCGTTCCACTATTTGATGGGGTGGTTGTTAATGCACTACAAATCTTTGATGGGACCTGGAATAGCGGAAGATGCTACAGATGAAGACGCTTTCCTTTTCAAATGCCATCGCCAGTCTTGGGAATACAATACTATGCCAGCTTGCCGGAGGGCGCTGGCGAGGGTGGATGGGTGTAACTTTTTCGTGTCTGTTCCTCATTTTTCCGATGAGGAAGTGAGGAATATATACCTTGATGGTACCGGACATTCTTACTTTCTATCTCCGAATATGCTCACCTGGTTGCGCAACATCCGTCCCGCGCATCTGGTCTATCGTAACCGCGATAATATGTACTTAGAGCCCTACCTGCCTAGTAGGTTTTCCCGCTAATTTGGCTATAGCCAGTTATTCCTTGACTGTCCCAACCCTTGTTTGGGCTTTGAAGGTAGCGTTCTTGATGGTAACAGGGCGTGGAATTATTATGATGCTTATCATACTCGGGCCAGTTTCTCGGTCCCCGATGCTAAGACGCCGAGGGAAATTTTGTACGTGGCTGCTTTGTATCATGTTATGGCAAACAAGCCTCCTGTTAATTTCGATCCGAGTACCAGTTTCATCGTGGGTACCGGTTTAAAGGAGAAGCCCAAGGGGGCTAAGGCTAGAAAGCAAGTAGCGCTTCAGACTCCCCTCCCTGAATCAGAATCTTCCGAGTCGGCTGAGGAGGATGATGATCATGATAGCGAAGACTCCCTTTCTGGTGGAGGTGAAGAAGTAGCGGATCAACCGCTTCCCACACCCGATGAACTGGCGGAGGATCCATTATTTGCTACACAAGAGGAAGTAGTGAGGGAAGGACAGCCTCCCGCTGTGTCTGGTCCCTCACGCAAACGAGTCAGACGTGAGTCTTCTGACAGCAGAGCGACCTTTTCCGTGAAGAGAGCTGCCGTTAGGTCTCGTGGATTACTTATTACCGAGGGGGGTGAAGATGCAGACGATGTTCCGGAGGTAAGACCAAGTCGGAGCTATCTCCTTGTTGTAGTTTTCTTTTTCTTAGGATACGACTTAATCATTTTTCTTTGTAGGTGTCTGATGAACCGACCTCCCATGAACCGTCTGCCGCCCCTGAGGTTGACCCGGCCCTTACTGCTTTGATTAGTGGTATGTGTTTCGCGATCCTTTCAGCGGGGGCTCTCCCAGCGGCGACTGAGGACTCCCAAGTTGCTGAGGCCCCAGTCCGGGATGACGAAGGTTCCCTCGGGCCTGCCTTCGAGGTTGCTGAATTTCTGCAAGGTGACACCGATCTCGTCGCATCCCCTCCCGAGGGTGCTGGGGCAGAGGAGCCTATCATATTCAACTCGGAGGCTGCTGGTGAAGAGGCTGCTGTGGCTGTAGGTGAACCTCAGCCTCCACACTCCTCCACTGGTAAGATAAGCCAAATATTGACTAGTGAGGGGGCTTATTTGCTCTATCAACATATCCTCCGGGTCAAATCGATTCATGGTTGTCTTGGCCCTACAGGTCCTGACCCTTTACTTTCCACCGCGGATGTTCTTGGGAAAGACTCGGCCCGCCGCGATCTGGGGGAAAGAAGCGTTTCCTCTCCTTTGCCGTCTCATGTCGAAGGACTTTCCGCCAGCTCCGGGCAGATGAAAATGGAGCTGGCGATGGTCTCCACCTCATCCTCTACTTATTATACGGCTCCGGAGATTGACCTCTCGACCCTGTCGAGCATTCAAGTTCTGCGGGCTGCTGAAGAGGAGTTGGCCGCTGTTCATGCGTCCTTCCGTACGGAGTTTTTTCTATTGTGGCAGGAGCGGCAGATTCTGTTGCGTCTTCTTCAGCGTTGCCGGCTACACTCCTGTTGACACCGGCTTCTTCGGAGGCTCTAGACGAGGTAACGCAGGATGTGGTTGACAGCTTCTATCGCCACTTAAAGAGGGGCGTAGATGCTGCTGTAGAATGGGGGACCCCTTTTACTCTGTCTCTGCGGTACGCTCGGGGCCAGGTTGTAACTTTGAAGTCTCTTCTTGGCGGGGTGGGGTTGGCTGCACTCCTGGAGCCTAAGTTGGCAGAGGCTGATCAGCTTGTGACCCAATTGCTGGCGATACGGCAGACGGGCTTGCCTGCTGCGATTGAACAGGATCGGGGCTTCCTCATTGCTGCTCGGGATAGGATCAAGCTTGCTTGAGATACTGCCGGGCCAGTTGTGCAGGGGGACCTTGACAAGTTCTCCGCTTCGTATGACAGGCTGGGTCGTCGAAGTCAGGCTTGTCGGGCTCGGGAAGAGTCTGCTTCTCGTGGAATCGTTGACACGAAGGAGCGGATTCTCGTACTCCAGAGGGAGTTGACCTTCTTAGAGTCAGAGCTGGAGGCTGCTCGTGCGGAACAGGAGTCGATTGCTCAGGAGGTCGAGAGGGTTTCCTGATCTTCTGTCAACCTGGAGCGGGCTTTCAAGAAATTCGAGGACAACTGGCAAGCTCATGCTCATCTGGAGGACGCGGTGGTGCTGAGCGAGGAGGCAGAGCGTCGAGCTAAACAGAGGCTTGAGCGGTTGGTTGCCTTGCTGACGGACCGTCTCATGGCGTTATGTGTCCCGGAGCAGTGATCGGCCTTCTGTCTTCTTTTGCTTTTTTTTCTTTTTGTCTTCATTTTGTAAGGGATGAGATCCCAAATGATGTAGCACTTTAAATTTTGAATAAATAAACATGTTTCAACTCATCTTCTCTTTCTTGTACTTGTGGTGTTCGTGGATTTGGACCTGCTGGAGGATTATTTGTGGACCTCTCACCCTGGGCGTACCTTGGTTTTAGGTACGAGTAACAAGTTTTGGAGAGGAATACCTAGAACAACTTCGCGATAAGACAGCTATAGAAGTTTTTGGTATTCAGGAGAACGCCAAGGAGCAGCTGGGCTCTCAGGCATGATAGGGAAGGGATGGGCGTGTACTGGAGATCCAATACAACATCTGTGGTCGACTGAGGACATTTGTGGTCAACAGAGGACATTTGTGGTCAACAGAGGACGTTTGTGGTCAACAAAGGACATTTGTGGTCAACAGAGGACATTTATGGTCAACAGAGGACATTTGTGGTCAACAGAGGACTTTTGTGGTCAACAGAGGATATTTGTGGACCTATTATCCTTGTCGTACTCTGGTTATGGGTACAGATAATAGGTTAAAAGGGAACCGACATACTTACTCAGAGGTAATGGGGACATGGCAAGCATGAAGGTTTCTTCGACGGAGCCTTCCCACTCAGAGGTAATAAGGACATGGCAGGAGTGGGCTCAATGAAGAGGGGGTACATAGAACGACTCAGAGGTAGGAGAACGTGGAAGTTCTATGCGAGGGGGCGGTTTGTTTTTTTTGGTGGAAGTGAAAACGACCCAGAGGTAATGAGGACATGGCCGTTTCGGAAATTTGTGGATCGATTACCCTTTTTGTGCACTGGGAGTGCGGGTAGTGGATCATGAGGGAGGATCTCTTCCAGAAAGAAAGTTCAGAGGTATAATTATACATGACTTTCTATCTCAAAGAGTGACCGGAATGTGAGTTCAGAGGCACCAATGGGCACATAACTCGGTAATTTAGAATATTGAGAAAGTGTGAGTTCAGCGGTACCAGCGGGTACATGACTCAGTATTCTGAGGTATATATGGGTGTGAGTTCAGCGGTTCCAATGGGTACATGACTCGATAATCTGAAGGGAATGTGGAGGTGAGTTCAGTGGCACCAGCAGGTACATGACTCGATAATCTGAAATGTTGTAGATGTGAGTTCAGTGGCACCAGCGGGTACATGACTCGATGATCCGAAGAGAATGTCATTTAGACATAATATTTCTTCAGGAACTTGCTGTTGACGGGCAACATGAGCAAGTCTCCGTTTTGTTTTGCGAGGCGGTAAGCACCATTGGAGAATACTGCCTCAATGATAAATGGGCCTTCCCACTTTGGCTAGAATTTGCCGGCGGTCTTGTGAGTCATGACCATTGGCCTCCGGACTGCCAGAACGAGATTGCCCACTTGGAATGTTCTGATTTTGACCTTCTTGTTAAAGGCTCCCGAGATGCGTGCTTAGTATAGCTCAATTCGTTGCTGAGCCAAGAGGCACTTTTCATCTAGTGCCTCTAATTCCTGTAGCTGGCGATGGTGGTTTTCGTCTGTCGTCAATTGATGTGTGAGGGCGACGCGTAGTGAGGGGATCTGAGTCTCCAATGGGAGGACTGCCTCACTCCCGTACACCAAGGAGAATGGTGTATTCCCGGTGGCTGTTCGAACTGTGGTGCGATAAGCCCATAAGCATTCGCCGAGCTTCTCGTTCTAGTCGCGTTTCTTGGAGGAGACAAACTTCTTGAGGAGTTTGATGATTGTTTTGTTGAATGCCTCTGCCAACCCGTTCGCTGTCGGGTTATACGGTGTCGAAGCGACATTCTGAATACGGTGTTTATCGTAAAACCGATAGAATGCATGGCATGCAAATTGCGGACCATTATCATGGATGATCCTTCGGGGCAGTCCAAAGCGGTAGATGACGTGATGCTTAAGGAAGCTGATCATGTTTGAAGTCTTGACTTCTGCGAGTGGGATAGCTTTCGCCCATTTAGAGAAGTAATCAGTGATCGTAAGTATGAAGCGATGTCCTCGGGAGAAAGGTGGGGTGATTGGACCAATGATATCTATTCCCATGCTTCGAATGGCCAAGACGCCACTGTCGGATGTAGAAATTCAGATGGTTGGTGAATGAAGTCCGCGTGGACTTGGCAGGCTTTGCATTTTCTAGCATAATCTATCGCATCTACTACCATCGTGGGCCAATAGTAGCCCATTCGTCGAAAACGGTCTTGCAATTTAGGACCAGGCTGGTGGGCCCCGCAGACACCGTCATGAGCTTCTCGTATGGCCTCTTTGGCTTCTGTGTTTGACAAGCAACGAAGTAACGACCCGTCATAGGATCATCGATACAACATTTTCGTCTCTATATCGTAGAAGAATCTAAGAGAACGCCGTCTGATGGAGGTGGCTTCCTTTGGATTCTCTGGGAGGATGTCGTAGACGACGAAGTCGATGAATGGCTGTCTCCAGTCTGGTGCTTCATCGATCGCCTGGGCGGAATAGCTTGCCACGAATTGAACGTTGTTCTTAGGGCAGACCAATTCGTGGCCTATCACGTCAACCGAATGATGAGTGTGGTTTGGTACTGCTAAGGAAGCGACAAGGCCCGCTAAGGCGTCGGCTTCGATATTTTGGAGTCTGGGGACGTGCTCGATGAAGAATCCCTCAAACGATGAGATGATATTGATCGCTATTTGGTGGTAGGGGATCATGTCTTCATGGCGGACTTCGTATGATCCTCGAATCTGATTGACGATTAATTGCGAATCGCCGTATGCTTCCAGATATTCTACCCCCAGCTCTTTTACAAGTTGGAGACCGATGACTAAAGCATTGTACTCGGCCACGTTGTTAGAGTAGGGTTCCGTGAGAGAGTAGGCACGATTGATCACGAGCCCGGTAGGAGAAATTAATACAACCTCGACTCTAACGACGATGTTTCCCTTGGGTCCAGTTCTTGAAGCGCCGTCGAAGAACATTCGCCATATGTTATCGTGAGTGGTTGTATTCGAGTCGGCGACCTCATCTGGTATCTCTTCATATATTCTGGATGACTACGACCCTGGGTGGGCTGCCAAGAAGTCTGTCAGGGCTTGACCTTTGACAGCCTTCTGCGGTATGAATACCATATGATAGGGAGACAACAATATTACCCATGTAGCGAGGCGAGAGCTGAGTGCCCCTGGCTTAGTCATGAGGACTCTGAGAGGGTTGACTCGTGAGATCACATGTATGGTTTGTCCTGTGACATAATGTCGCATCTTCTGAATAGCGAACACCAAGGCGAGGCATTCCTTCTCTACCGCAGTGTATCGGTGCTCCGGTCCAACCATCATTCGGCTGAGGTAGTATATGGCTTATTCGTGGCCTACATCGTTGTTTTATGCCAACAGAGCACCAAGGGAGTGTTCCATTGCTCGTACGTAAAGCAGAAACGGTTTTTTCGGCAACCGGGGCCACCAAGACTGGAGGATTTGACAAATATTCTTTGATATTGTCGATTGCACGCTGACATTCCTCGTCCCATATGAATGAGACTCCTTTCTTCATGAGGTGCGTGAACGGTCGGCATCGCCCGGAGAGGTTGGAAATGAACCTCCTGATGTAAGCTAGCCTCCCTTGGAGGCCTCTGAGTTTGCGGAGATTTCTCGGGGGACCCATCTCCATGATTGCCTTTGTTTTCTCAGGGTCTACATGAATGCCCTGAGCGGTGATGATGAATCCCAAGCATTTTCTGTTGGATACGCCCAAGAAAGATTTCGTAGGGTTCATTTTCAGATTGTGGGCTCGCATCAGGTCGAATACCGTCCTCAGGTCCTGCAGATGATCTTCCTTACAGCGACTCTTGACGGCGATGTCATCGACATAGCATTACACCGTCTTGTACAGGTGTTCTCTGAAGATGATACTCATGGCTCGTTGATACGTGGCGCCAGCATTCTTTAAACCGAAAGGCATGACTGTGTAACAGTATATGCCAATCAGTGTTCGAAATGATGTGTGCTTTTCATCGTCAGGAGACATCTTAATTTGGTTGTACCCCGAGAATCCATCCATGAACGACATACGTTCGAAGTCGCATGTGTTGTCAATCGTGATATTTGTGATACGGAGAGGGAATTCATCTTTCGGGCATGCCTCATTCAGATTGCAGAAGTCGATGCAGATTCGGATTTTTCCATTTTTCTTGAGGAACGAAACTATATTGGCGACCCAATCGGGATGTTGCTCCTCACGAATGAAGCCGCTGGCTATCAGTTTGTTGACTTTGACTTCGATCGCGTCCATGACACCTGGGCAGAAGCGTCGTTATTGCTGCTTGACTGGCTTTGCATCTGGCCGTATGTTGAGCTTGTGAAGAGCAATATCGGGATCTAACCCCGGCATGTCTTCATAACTCCATGCGAACACAATAATATATTCTCTGATAAGTTCCAGCAGCGATTCTCGCTCTTCGTCTGTTAAGCTTTTACTGACAAAGATTGGCTTTGGAGAGGATTCGCTGCCGAGGTCGATCTGTATAACCTCATCTTCTGTGGGAGGTTCTCTCTGCTCAAACCATTTTTTCTATTGTGCATCCAATTGTTGGGTCCATGGTTCTAGCTCGAGGATCTCAGGAATGTCTTCGTCTTCTTCATAAGTGTCGGCGAATGCCATATTGGCTGACAGGACTTGTCTGAATATGTCTCCGATGCTGGTATCCGAGTCGGAGGTTGGTGATCCAGTTGAATATGACTGCCAGTCACACTCCTCATCTGAACTCTCAGGGGTCGTCGTGGGAGTTACATACCCTAGTCCACATCGAGTTTTGCTATAGTAGTCCAGTGGCTTGCCAGCCGAAACTAGTGGCTTCAAAGGTAATCGTCGCCCGGTGACGTAGTTCAAGCCTGGCGTAGTTTCCAGATCATATCCCTATTTTTGTATGAGATATTTGGACTGAGGGCTATAAAGATACAGAGGTAGTCTCCCGGTATCGGACCCAAGATCGACTTCTTTTATGGTAAAGGGACGCGGATCGTCTTTCCTGCCGAAGATGATCGGATGATCTCCTCCCTCGATTATGCGGTACGCGTCTTCTGCTGGAATAAGCTGGATTGTGGTGTGCACATTTGTCACCTGTGTGTAGGTGGATGCCTATACCATGTTCCATAGCGTACATTATACAAAGCTTATTAAGCTCGATGTAGTTCAAAGATAGCCCTTTATTGATGAAATAAGGTATCTTTTCTAGAGGATTACATCATTTACGAAAGGAACATCAGTGTGGGCAGCCACATACTTGGCTAGCTCTGGTTCTTCTTCGGCAACCTCTTGTATAAATGAGGACTGAGAGGACGACCTGGTCAACTTGATCTTTATAGGTTCAACTGGTGGAGCAGAACGTGGAGTTGTCGGCAGACTAGCAACCCCCAGCTTGGTACTCGATGCTGGACGGAAAGTGGTTGGTTCGCTAGAAGTCCCAGGCCTTGCATCAGGGTGATGACTCTTCTTGGAAAGACGTATCGTCATTGGCTTGTCTGAGGTATTGAGCTTCTTCTTTTGCGGCTGACCGATTTTTGGCAGCCTGATTGTTAGTGGCCCCGTTGTAGGTCTCGTCGCTTACGCAAAGTGGCCGTAAGGGGTGCAGACTTGCCTGGCTTACGAGCCTGGAGGTGGATCGTCAGAGGTTCCTCCGATCCTGTGGCTGTCTTGGCATGAGCTTGCACATCTTCTTCACCCAGGTACTTCTTTGATTTTTTGTACAGGCAGGAGTCTGAGTAATAAGATTAGACTCCCTTGAAGGGATCAATATCGGCAAATTTTGTTTTTACGAAGCCATGCTTATCGACATATTTGAAGCATTGGTGCAGCGTGGAGGGCACGATCATGTAATAGTGTATCCAAGGGCGCCCCAGGAGGATGTTGTAAGAAGTGTCGGCATCTATGACGTAGCAGGTGACTTCTGATTGGAGATCGCCAATCTGACACTTCAGGCAAATCTTCCCAATTGGGTAGCTTCTGCCCGAAGTGAAACCGCTGATGGCGGTGCTTGTAGGCGTCAGGCGATGTATTGGAATGCGAAGATGATGTAGCAGACCCTTGGGAATAATGCTTATGGATGACCCAGGATCAATGTGCATCCGGTCCACTTTTACGTCGCCGATGTATCCAGTATAGTATAACGGGCGATCGTGCAGGTTGGTTTTGATGAGCATGTCCTGCGGGGAAAAGACGATATTGGGTATCGCTCCCATACACGCACTGTCTTGGAGATCAGCAGGTTGATTATCTCCCGTGAGGTTGGCCTGAGCCAAGTATGCGTCGGCATTTCGGAGTGCGTCACTCAAGGCTGCACGAACATCCTTCGAGAGCCTCAGGAGTTCATATAAGGATAATTTGGCCGGTGTATTGGCCAATTGTGCTAGTATATCGAAGTTGTAGGGCCTCTCCAGCTCTTGAGGTGTCTCTTTCCGGAGGGATTTGTCGAAGCGAGTCTCCTTCGGCCTAGGCTTATCGGTCGTCGGAGGCTGAGGGGGCCCTGGAGCGTCAGTGGTAGCTGGAGGATGATCATCAGTCGAGTTCTCAGCCACAGGTTGGGGTTGTGCTCCAGATCGAATAACGACGGCCGTGACTTCTTCCACATCTGCCAAGATGGTACGGCAGGATCTGACTCTTCTACTCCTCTTCTTGTGAATGGAAGGCGACGTGGACTGAGTCACCTCGTAGACCAGGTCCGGATGGACCCACATGATTTCTCCTCGCGATGTGGTGAGGGGTACTAGACCAGAAGTTTGATCACGAGCAGGCGGAAGATTAGCAATTTTCATCATCGTCAGAGGGATGGGTATGACACCGTCTTGAGTCTCCGTTGGAGGGAAGCTGCCGAATTGTACGGACACCATATTGGCTGCTACGGTTACCTCCTCGAAATCGATGGCCAGAGCGTTCGAATCGATGAGGTTTTGGATGTATCGTTTCAGTTGGTAGCAGTCGTGTGTAGCATGGTGGACGTAGCGGTAGTAGTGGCAGAATTTTGGATTCTCCAGATCTGCCGGCCGAGGCTCCCGTCTTGGTGGAGGAAGCTGAATTCTGTCTCCTTGTATGAGCATGTCCAAGATAGGCTTGACGTGGCCGTCTTCGAAAGAATAAGTGATTTGAGGCCATTGTTTGTCTGCTGGTTGTGACTCAGGCTTCTGGGCTGTATCGGCCACCATGGCCTGCTTGCCTCTGTTGTCCCGATTGTTGGAGGGGCTACCCCCATTGTCGTTGTTGGTGTTTGGACGCTTGCCCTTATTTTCTCCCTCCGAAATGTGCAACCCCAGCTGGCGAGCCTTTCTCAACCGTTTTTTGGCACTTGTGGCACTAATGATAAATGCCTTCCAGTCCTTGAATTGACTCTCGCCCATCCAGAGACTAATTGTTGGGAGCAATCTCTTTTGGCAAATCTCAATCAAGGAAGAATCCGGATTACCAGACAGTAGCTTCATTACGGTTTGACGAAATCGCTCAATATAATTCCTCGTCAGCTCTTTCTCTCCCTGGACGACGTCCATGAGGGTAGACATTGTGATGTCCTGTCCTACCTCGTAGAATCTCTCCAAGAACAAGCGCTTGAAGCTAGCGAAGGAGTGGATGTAGTTGTCTGGCAGGTTGCGGTACCAGTCGAAGGCGACTCCTTCCAATGCCCCAATGAATAATCGTGTGAGGATAGCATCATCATAGGGCAGATGGTCGGTGGTGACCTCGAAGTAAGTGATGTACCGACTTGCTGAGGTCTTGCCATTATACGGGTTGATATTGAACGACTTATATCTTGGTGGGAATGGAACATCCCTCCATTCAGCAGGGTATAGTTGTCGCATTCTGAGGTCTTGAGCATTTTCTCGGTTATGGAACATGGTTCGGAGCTCCTGAACCTCTCTTCTTACTTCTCGGGCCTCATCTGTCGTGGTAGAGGCTGTTATTTTGGGAGGATTATTGCCCGGGTTCGGTGCTACGGAGTTTGAGTCCGCATTGACCGCGGGACCCGTGCTTGTTTGGCCAGGCGTCCCTCTTTACAGAGTTGGAAGAACGGCTTTGATTTCATCTACAGACTTGACCAAGGCCTGTAGTATGGCCTCCAAAGTGTCGATACGTTGGCGATCGCTGGAACCACCTTGATTGCTGTCCGTCATAAACACCGTCCTTACATGAGGAGCGATAGAAGGAATGGTGGAGGATGTGCCCTCCGAGTCATACCCATGCACCGAGAAGTCATCGGGGTAGGTGGGAATGTTCTCTTCGGGTTCGGACTCGGAGGGAACGGTACCCCCAGCCTCGGAGCTTGCTTCGTCTTGAGAGTCATGGATGTCCTCGGGGACATCAGCGTCTGTTGTACCTGATAGGAGAGTTGTTTCCCCGGGCTCGTCTCCTTGAAACATCAGATTGTTGTGGAGGTTCGGAGGAGTGCTACCCCCAGTTCCCACGACCCCCAGCGATGTGGATGATGAATTTCCTATTGCAGCAAATTTCGTCTTTGAATGGGTGTGTTAGAATACTCCGGTGGAGGACAACCATTTAGACGACAGTTTCTTGGCTGTAGTGGTTGATATCTTGGGGCTGGAGATGCTTGTCTTCTTCCCTCTTCCCTCGATGGGGACTTTCTGAGTGGAATTGCAGGAGACAACAGGAGGTGCCTCGTCCTCTGAACTCGGATGCTGTAGTCTTTGGAAGACTAACGGTCGGTCTTCCGTCACTGCCGTGTTGTTGTAACAGCAGTTGATGATGATTTGGGTGCAGTGACGTCCAAGCGAGGACTCTTTACACATCGCAGCCCCTTCTCTTTCCTTGCGCTTGTGGAGGATCGCCTCACGCAGGTCAGAGGAACCACTTTGTCCTTTTGCTGCCGGGGGCTGGACTTGAGCGGTTCTATACAACTTCCCATCAGAGGCCCGCGTGATAGTCAACAGGACACCCCGATAGTTAGAGGTTGGGCAGCTGACTGGGCTTGATGAGCCTGCGCTGCCCTAGACTTCTTCTTTTTAGCACTTGCGGGTGCGTAATAGGAAGAGTCTAAGTTGAATACCACAGAGTCAGGCTTATCATCCAGAGAACAATCAGGGTCAGGGCCATATGAGAGACGGTCGAAGACTGATTGAGAGGAGCGTGGAACGGACGCTATGCGGCTAGGATTGGAAACCGTGCAGGCTGTCTGCATGCGGTTGTCTTCTGCTGTTGGATGAGTTGTTCTTGTGCGACTGGGAGTCACGACCCTGCAGGCTGGCCGCATGTGGTTGGCAACTGTGGCCGCATGGGTTTTCTGCAAACGATTGACTTCAGTGACCGTATGAGTCTCATCCATGCGGTCGGCAACTGTAGCTGCATAAACTATGTGGCCGACAGATATGGCCGCATGAGTTTTCTTCATGCGGCTGGCGGATGCAGCCGCATGAGCTTTCTCCCTGCGGCTAATACCCTTATACGGCTCGGATCGCATAGAATTTCTCTTTGCCCCTGCAAGTCCAGCATCATAGTGTTTTCTTCCGTCGGTCTTGGGGACAGCAGAGTTGTCTATGGTCTGAAGTGGGGCCGCAGGAGAGTCCTTCTCGCCATCTTGAGCAATAGAGGGTATCCCATCGAGGGCTTGGGGAGGAGCAAATGATTTTGGCCTCCACTCTTTGCAAGCCTTCGTCGTACGGGTGCGCTTCTGGATCGGGCCAGCGCTTCCTTCGGAGAGCATCTCTTCAAACGCCTGTTGGTCGAAGCGGACGACCATCTTTTGTTGCGTGGAGCCAAGTTTGGTTGCATCCGACTGCATCACCAACTCCTCAGTCGGGAAGAAGTTTGTCCCCAGCAGAGTCGCCATCGTGTTTGCCATGAAATATAAAAGAACAGAAGAATTATCGGAGGACCGGACTTTTACTTCACGTCACAAACTCGCTTGTACAAAGAAAGCCAAGGGACGAAAACCTAGGTACAGCAGTCTAAGTACAATTGTTTATTTTAGATTCTGGGGGATGACGATAGAGGCTCGGAAAGGCGACGGCAGCCCTGTCTTACTCCTTGGACGATCGGTATGCAGCCTTGACTCCTGTGATGAGATGGTTGGCGTTGATGAAGAAATGCTCTTCTTGCTCTCTTCGTATTGCTCTTCTGACTTCTCTCTTTCTCTGTGTATTTTCTCTCTGATTATTAGGGGGAAGCTCTCTCTGTCTATCTCTTCTCCTTTTTTGCAAGGGAATGGCACCTTGCTTATTTATAGGAGTGGGGGCATCATTAGGGTTTGGATGATTGCATATTCTCAAAGTGGCAGCGGCCTGATGATTTATCAATCTGAACCATTAGTCCTAAGCGTGAAGGATCTAGGCCTTTAATGTGGATAGTATTGAATCCTGTGAATGATTAATGCTGATTGCGTTAAATCTTCATGATTGGTTGTGTCAAGCTTGGATCTCTCACCACGTGTCCCATTGGCTTGATCATGAATGATATGACCTGATCTCATTAATTATGAGGATAACGTTAAATATGGTTATTGGGATCTGGTAAATCTCTGATTGATTTAATACCACGCATCCCATAATCCCCCCTGCTGCCAGCTGTCAAGTCATGGGGGCAATTGAATCTTTGCCACGTGTCTTAATGGTGGACCCTGCCAGAGCCGTATGATATTCACGAATCGCATGAGACAGCGTCTCAGTGGGCCGCATAGGTATAGTACTTGCGAGCCGCATGGGATGGTTTCTTGGTGAGCCGTAGGAAGATGATTCCTGCCAGCCGCATGAAGCTGTCCTTCAATTGAGCCGCATGGGAGTAGCCACGTGGCAATCTTGGATCGTATAAGAGATTTTCTTCTGTTCCCGAAGGTCCTGTCATTATGACAGGACCATCATGGCACTTTATGTCAGAGCCGTCAGCTGTCAAATTATGGCAGAGCATTAAATAAGGCCATTACTCGATGGCCAGCTGTGTGAAGGGATCCCACGAGGACACATGGTGTTGATCGAGCCGTATATCTCTGTTGGTCGTATGTGAGCCGCATGTACTTCCGAGCCGTATGAGGCTGGAAGACTCTTTGAACCTCATGGGACTGTCTCTATGTAAGCCGCATGGATTCTCCTGCCCCGAGCCGCATGAGACTGAGATTCTCTCTGGACCGCATGGGACTGCCCCTGTATGAGCCGCATGGGGTTCTCCTGTTCCGAGCCGCATAGACCATCATTCTGATATTTTCCATGCTTCTATAAACTTGTGCCGTTGAGCCTTCTCCTAGGGTCACGCCTCCTCCACCTGATTCCTAATAGGTTGAAAAACATGAGCGATCAAATGAAACGTGAACATTAGCTCCAGAATCCAACCACCAATCATCAAAATGGAAAGATAGGTTTGCTACAGGTTGAAAGCTTACAGACCTGAAGGAGCTAGAAGACCCATTCAGAATCATGTTAGCCTCTGGCTTGCCTTTTCCCTTGAAGGAGTTCTGGATAGGTTCTTTCTTCCTTTAGAAGCAGTTGATGGCTGTATGGTTGGTTCTACTACACACAAAACAAAATTTTCTTTGATCCTGAGTCTGACCAAAGTTCCTAGGTTTTTGGGGTTGAGGGTTTTGGTGGTGATGGTTTTGGTGATGATGGTTTTGGTGAGGAGGTTGAAAACTCTGCTTCTTTTTGAAGGAGTTTTTCTTGAATTTGAGATGGTTGTTTGACTTAGGTTTTCATGGCTTTCTACAAGGTTTACCATAGCTATGGGATTTGACCTAGCTTTGGTCTTGGACCTATATTGCTCTTCTGTTCTAATTCTTTGTAGAGCTTGTGAGTGCGTAATAGATCCTTGTAGATGTAGTAGGTCCTTTGCCACTTTAGACCAGGAAGGAGGGAGTTTATCTATCAAGCATCCTATTTTGTGCTCAGTAGAAAGAATGTTCCCTTGGCTTGAACCTGCCTAAGGTGTTCTTGGAACTCATGGATTTGGTCATTGATAGGTTTGTTATCTACCATGACATATTGGTTGAATGTGGTGGAATTGAATCTATCAATTCCAGCATCATCACAACCATACTCATCTTCCAAAGCATTCCAGAGTTCTTTAGCACTTTTATATTCAAAAAAATGTCGTAGAGAGACTCAGACATAGCGCTTAAGATTCTATGGAAGCAATGGTAGTCTATTTCCTTAGGGGTCTTGGGTTTGGTAGAAGAGGAGGACTTGGAAACTCCTACGTCAGACTCAGTCTCATCAGAATCTTTTGAGATGGGTGTGGACCCATCAATGGCTGAAATTAGGCCTAAGGTGGTAAGCCAAAATTTCGTCTGGCTCTGCCACCTCTTGAAATATGTGCCATTGAATTTTGCAGGTTTTGCAGAAAAAGTCTCTTCCTTGGATGTCATGTTTTCTAAAGTCTGTAAATTATATTTACTCAATAAGATGGCTTTAAACTAAAATTAACAATCAAAATAATTTTAGTAATAAACCTTTAAATTTTTAGTTTTTCAAGTTTTGATAAGGTTGGGTTAGCTGTAGGGGCTGGATCCCAGCAAGCGGAGGTTCACTAGAAATTCTTAAGTACCAGTCGCTTAGACGATATTTTGCCTTGTTGACAGAAGGGCCCTTTCGACTTGTTCCCAAACAAATCTCTACTTTAGAACTTTAAAATTAAAGGAATTTTACTAAATCAATTAACTGTTTGATTTAGCTTAAATTAAAAATTGAGTAAAAGAGGCTTTTGACAACAAGATTATTATGTATATTTGAACAAGTCTAATATATATTGCCAAATAAAGTAAATTTGTTAAAAGATTTAATATATATATTGCAAATAGATTTAAGCAATAGAAACTTTGTTAACATAAACTTTTGGAAGTGGACTTTAAGCAAATGAAAGTTTATGTAAACAAGGAAAATTATTTGACAAGGCAGTAACTATATTTGATTTGTGTAAGCAAATAATTGGCCAGCAAATGTTTAGACAAGTATTAACATGTATCAAATGTTTAGGACAAGTAGCACATGTCTAAGAAAAACCGTATGAACAAGTAACAATATTTTTCTAATGTCTAGAAAAAGTAGAAAAAGTCTAAGCAAATGTCTAAACAAACCATTTAGGACAATAGCAGTAAGGAATGTCTAAGCAATTGTTGCATTAACAAATAACAATAAGAAATTTCTAAGCAAATGTCGTATGAACAAATAACAGTAAGAATTTTTTTTTTTCTTTATGAACAGTAACAGTAATTTTCTTTTTCTTTTTAAGTTTTGTTTTTCGTATGAACAGTAACAAATAGAAAGATAAATAATAAATTTGTAAAATTGATTTAACTCTTAGATTGTTGGATATTCGTCAAATTTCTTCCTTAAAAACTGCAAGAAAAGAAATTGTAAGTAGATGTTACCGGCCTCCGAGGAAGTCGTGCACGTAGCACTGCCCTAAGAGTTAGATCGGGTCTATGTGCAGACCGTATCCGAACGCTCCTAGTGGTAAAATTCTCGCTCCACCGAAATCTCCTTGCCGCACACGACTTGGAGAGAGTGACCCTGACTTAGCTCTGCCCAGAGCAATGAAGAACAGCAGCGGTAATACGAAAGAGACGAGAATTCTAGAGGATTTCGAGAAGAGTATTTTTTTCTGTGTGTTGAGAAGGAGGAGAGGGACTCAATAAATAGGCAGTTGGGTTTAAGACCAACGGACAGAAAATTAAAGGACATTTAATTTGGCGTTACCAAATAAACAAATGTGAATCAGGTTCAATGTATCTGGACGAAATTTGAATAGTAAACGTTACAAAATTAAAAGATTTGTAACGGTCAAAAATCTGAAGGAGCAAAAGAATTTTTTGGGTCTCAGCCCAAACCCGAAGAAGGAATCGGATCGGCATTCGACGCCCGCAGATGTGAGCACGTGCCCGCACCCGTCATGCGTGCCGAACCAAACCGAACCGAACCAAACCAAACCGAGCCGAGCCGGGCCGGACGGCGGCGGCGGCGCACGCGTGTGGCCCATGGATCTCCTACACACACCTTTAATGAAGCAAAAGAAGCACAAGTAATATGAGCACACGCAAAGTCCCATACTTGGCCGATGTAGGACTATTTTGTGTGTGTTTGAGCTTTTGCTCACTGCGTACAACCAACATCAATCACTACCATCAACTATTGAATATTTTCAAGTCGATACTCTACGTCAATCAGGAATTAATATTTTCTGTTTCAACAAAAATAAATAAATAAAATTTGACCAAATTATCCCACCCCTCCTGTTGTCACTGTCTCTTCCCACTGCCACTGCCCTGCTATCGATGTTGCTTCCCCGCTGTCGCTGCCATCACGCCTCCTTCCATTGTCGTTGCCGCTATCGGAGGGTATTCTTTTCATTTAGAATTTTTTGTTAACACTGTTAGGATATTATGTTGTACAAGTATAGTTGAGGTATTAAGTTGTCTCATATTAAAGTTTGTGGTAATTAGTTGAAAAAGTTGCATAGTTGAGGGTTATTAAGTTAAAATTTAGCCCTCTTTTTAATAAAATTCTGATATTAACTCACTAAAAATACCTGAATACCTTCTTAATAAATATAACTCTAGTTTTGTAACTGAAGTTCCATTATTTCAGTCCGGTTTCACATCTATCCACTCTAAAACTAACCTCACTTTGTTTTAGCAATTTTGCTCCCAAATTGGGTCTAGACTTCGTAAATTTTCCTCTCAAACTTGGTCTACAAATCCGCTATTATTGATTTTTAAAAGTTAATTATAAATTCAATTTTATTCTATTTTTACAAAGCTCCAATACTAAATCAAAAAAACCAAACACCTTCTAACACAAATATAACTCCATTTTGTAACTAGAATATCATAATTTCAAATTACAAATCAAATCTCGAAACTCCACATGAACCAAACTTCATAGCTTTAGGGTGCATTTTGGAACGGAAGTTCAAAACAAAAATGAGCTTTGTTGAAAAAGCAATGCTGGATTACAACTATTTAGCTTACAACCTACTTATAACTGTCTAGGTGACAGTTGCTAATTGGGTCCCCTCTCCCCATGTGGGATGGGGAGACCCAATTAACAACTAGCACCTATACGGTTGTAAGAGGATTGTAAGTCTAATGGTTGTAAATATTGTTAGGGTTATATACTAAAAGCATCACTTTTGTAGTAACCTTATTTCCTTAAATTTTGAATGAGAATCATATGGGAAAATGTTTGCATATTGTATTTGTTGCAAGTGTTAATGCAATTGTCTGATATTCTATATTGTAGATAATATGGTGTGTGGTGTCACACAGAAGATCATATTATCAGTTTTCTATGGAGTATATAAATAGTTCACAACCTAGATGGACTTGGACAATCTATTGGAAAGGTTGTAGTGTAATATGATATTAGTCTATCTTGACTATAGGTTTACACTAGTACACTTTGTGTGTATTGAACATGACCACTTGAGGTTGTTCTCTTTGTACTGACTACATAAGTGAACAAACACCTCTGTTATTATGGATGCTTATACTCTTAATCCGGATATAATAACGGACATGAATATGCAATGTGCATTACTTTGACTCATAAAAGAGTGAGATTCATTATGAATCAACAACCTCTATGAATTGGGTAATAACATTGTATGTATGATGGGCTGTTGATTATAAATGGAATCCATGTCCCGATACATCAGGTTGATGATGTCCTTTTAAGGAGCTCATAAGGATTGTTATGTAAACCCTGTAGGTGGATTATATCCGACATGACAAATAAAGTTAAGCGGTACTACTTAAGGATAAAAGATGTCGAATCAATATAGTTGTCAGTAACTTAATTTGATCGATGGACATACGATATCTTAACATGGGGAGCCAAACGAGCATATAATAAAAGGAGCCCACAAACATAATTTGGGATTAGGGAGGTAGTGCAATAATAGCTCATTAGTGGACCGAGCTATTGTTAATGGGCCTGGATTGTGTGTTCGGACTGAACACGGGATATCCAGATCCGTTAGGAGGCCTAACCCTAATTTTTCCTTATGGTCCCTGCCGTAGCCTATATATATCCTCTATTCTCTGGCCGCCAGATTACTGATCAGAAATCTGAAATTTTCTCTAAATTCGTGATTCATGTAAGGAGAGAAAGTGAGTGCTGCCAAGGAGAAGAAAAAGTTGGAAGATCGTCGTCCACACGACATCCAACTCGAGGAAGGAATACGTGCAGAAGATCTTGGGGTCGTCCGCTCGAGATTGCCAGGAATTACTTGTCTCCTTTCCGTCGCAGGTATAATTCGTAAACCCTAGTTTCCGCCTATGAAGGGTTAGAACACGTATTAGATCTGTTTAACTTTTTATCGATCAATACGCACACCAAAGGAAGGGTCCTAGGAATCCCAGTTCCATCAAATATAGCATTTTTGTTGAGGCCTCCAAACTCCAAATATTGAACTGGAGTGCATTTGGAAGTGGATTCGGAGTTAGACAAAACTACATTTCTAATTCCAAAATATCACCAAAAGTGGAATTAACAAAACTTAAATATTATTTAATTTTTTTGTGGAACTGTCATTTGCTTTTATCTGTTTTACATACTATGATATTAACTTCGAATTCTAAAATGTCTAGTAACTTAAATAAAATTTAATTTTGTTAATGGAGTTCCATCGTTGTAAACTCCAAAATAAATATCATTCCATCAAATTTTGCTCCTCAACGGATGAAATAAAATAACATAAAAGATTCCTTTATTTGAGGATCTATACCACAGAAAAACAAAACATCCAAACCCCAACCCCCAACCCCTAACCCGCAACAAAGGTCGTTGATAAAGGTGTCTCAAAAAATGTTAGGGAGTGCTGCGTGTTAGGGGGCGACATGGTTAATTTGAAATTGTGTTAAGGGGGCAACACAAAATAATTACTTGAGGGGCAACACACTTCCAATAGGCACTCCTCTTAGCCAAAACTTCCTCCATATTCCTACTTTCTTCTTCCCGCTTCCTCTCCGTATTCTTTACCTCTTACAACTCTAACACTAAACACAACTCTAACACTAAACTTCGAGGTGGAGATGGCAATAACTAAGACTCCTTCACAATCAAGGAAACCAAATCAATTGAATCTAGATTTATTTTAGATTCTAGGTTTTATATAATCTGGGTTTCTTTATTTAGATTCTCAGATTTCATGTTTAATCCATGTCTTTTAATAGTTTTGTATTGGATATCTCCATTTGGGACTATTTTTAAAGTTTCAAGCTCCATTAATGGAGTTTCAAAGCTTTAGAATCGAAAATGGCCCTATTTAGGACGATGAAGGACTGACAAATTTTTTCAGTCCAAGCAATGCATAGATCCTGGTTTCAGCTCCAAGTGGAAAGAAGCCCTTAAATTTTGTGCTGGCTTTACAACAATATTGTCGATGTCTTAGGACCAGTGCACCAATTTTTCGGTATCGCTATTTTATACAGAACACGTATCTATTATAGTATTTCCAATATATTCCTTATTTTCTCGTATTTCATGATTTTGATACCATGTTCGAGAGTTGGACGTTTTCTCATGATATATAAATCGAGTCATGCCAACAGTACGTGTGACGTCATCCTCGCTAGGCAAACTCTTAATGGAGCGTACTATATTTGGTTCGTGTTTTCTGGCATGTCACTTTCTATGGTTTTTTTTTTCAATTGGTATGCATCGCGTATCGTAGGAGATAGCTCATATGATTCTCGTAGTAGTTTTCTAAATTAAATAATGACTTATGTAACAAGATATGATTCCTTAGCTTTAAGTTTGACTTGAGCATGTAGGCCAATTTTTTTGAGATAGGTAGAGACCCAAGACACTGTCAGTTACCATTGTTAGGAAACACGAGTAGAAAGGCACTCAAAATCTTAAGTTTTCTCACAAATTGCCTTGTTGGCAGTATACAGCTAGTATACTGTTGGTACCATTCTGACTGGGAAAACAACCCTTGTATGTTATTTTCGACGGTTGGACCTCAATCTAATGATTGTCATTTGTTTGAAAATGTGATTTTGTAAGAGTTTAACTCTCGTTCTCACTCATTCTCTCTTTTTTCGCTCTCTCTCTCTCACTCTCTCTCGTGAAGTGTACAAGAAGGAACTCCTCTCCCTTTACTTTCTCACTCCTACCCACGATCTCGAGAGTTGAGGGAGCGAGTCATATGCCATTGGGCCAACCTAGAGGTGGACACGAGCACAACTTTCTAGTGTGGATCAACTAGTCCATCTCCCGTACGGAGGGAAGTACATATTTCTTGATATAGAGGCTTGGCCTTGAGTTTTCTTTGGTCTTCATCTCAGTTTTTCTTGAATTAATTTCATGTAAATATATAGTTTTGATCAAGAAAAATAACTCATGCCATTATAACATTCAGATATGGCTCCACTCATATTTTTCCTTAGTGTCGAGAATGTGACACAAATTAAATCGAAGAGATATACGTGTTTTTGGTGCCCACATGAAGCACTAGTAACTAGGAGTAAAAACACCTTTAGCATTTGTTATCAAGAGTGTGTATGTGTCGAGATACGACATATTTCACGTGAAACAATGGAGGATTAGACTGTTCTAGACCTGGTTATTATCACTCCCCGATCCCGGAGGATTGAAAACAAGCCACTGGGCGTGATGCCGTACAAGTCTAGATTGCACTTGTACAAGGCAAAACCATTACAGTTCCTGGTAATTCTCAGAAAACATCAATAACGCAGCGGAACCAAGCAGATAAATTGAAGACACACAATTTATGAAGAAATATATCTCTTTATTGATAATCGAAACAGATTACAAGACTTGCAGCAGAATATAGAGTTTACAACTGATTACAAGACTAGCAGCGGAATACAGAGTTTACAACTTTTTACAAGGCTCTCAAATAGCCAACTGAATGTATACACTTGCCCTTTAGGCTACAATGAATATAGCGACTTCTTTACAATAAACTTGCCAATATGGCTACAATCTCACTGGTACAACTGAGTTCCCCTGTTCCATACATTATGTCCCGTATAGCAGAAGGCATCGTCTTGAAAGAAGAGCTTCTGCACATCCATCCGATTCATCGATGCCAAGCACTGATTCACAGGATTTCCCCCAAGCAAACACCTATAATATTGCCCACAACGTGGGTCATTACATCATCAATGTACTGGCGAGCGATACTGGCCCAACTCACCTAAGAAGACAGCACTAAGTAATCATGTTACAGAACATTATTATCAATGGTCTTTCTCGTTGCCTTAGGGTCATAATTTTATGTTATAGCCGACAAGAAGTAAAGCATGCAAATCTCATAGCCAACATAATTTAAAGCATACTGTTATCACCCTTTGGTGATTCTTACCCACGGTCGTGTAGCCATCCCTGTACATTTATAATACTTACTCTGCCTGTACAAGACATTGTTAGGAACAATATCATGATTCAATATGATTATCACCGTTCAGGTGATTCTTACCAAAAGCCAACATCCTTTCCTGTATTTGAGTAATAACTTACTCTGCCTGCATAAGACATCGTTAGCACCTGACCTATCTATATGAAGGTCACTGGCGACACGCCATCCTGGACCGTCTTACTGGTATACAGCGCCCTTGCCAGTGCAGGTAGCTAGCACCACTGCAAGTCCTGTATACCGTGCTACTACTTCAGCACTGCTACTACTTCAGCATTGGTTTTCCCTAGGACGAACCGGGTTAATGGCCCAGGAATACCGTTCGAGAAACCACCTTGTCGACAAGTTGTCCATGACCATGCAACTATATGCAACTTATCTAAGAAAAAACATATAGTGCATGATAAGAAAAACTAAGCAAAACCATCATTCTCATTCGTATTGCCATCTTGCCATCTAGCCATCTTGCCTTGAGCCAATGCTCACATTATCATCTGCCCAATCCAGGGTCTTGGCGTAATCAATATTCTATATCGGCGATAGGATAATAGAATGTTGTTACCCAATCCTTTTGCCACATCTTTGATACTACACATCTTTCTAATCAAACTCAATGTACTCACCGCCCAATTCCTGGGACTTAGCATCTGTTTTAGCATACATTCATTCGTATGCAGTTCAAGCATACTCACTGCCCAGTACTTGGGTCTTAACATCTATTTTGCCATCTATTCATTGAGCCAAAGCTCGATATACTCACCGCCCAAGTATTTGGGACTTTGCTTTCACCTGTCATGTAATTCATCACAACATCGTACAAGCATACAATCCATCTAGCCATAACCGTTTACGTTCAGGTGATTATTATCTTTTATTATCTTTTCCGAATTCCATGCAAGGTGTTATCGAGCAACATAATAAGAAACATAGCACACTATCCTTTATTTTAAGCGTGAAGCTAAAGGATCTTAGAAGGGTTCAACACTACTCACATTCATAGGACGATTCCCGCCACGATTGCATAGACTTCCAAGCGATCCTTCGCATAATCCCAAGTCCAACAAGGCTTCATCGAACCAACCATCCATCATAAGGCATCTTACGGGTCGGGGCGTTACAATATATACCACCCAGAAAAAGTTTCGTCCTCGAAACTTAAAACAAAACTCATCCCCAAAACTTCAACCAACTTTTCATGAAACTTCTCAACGATCAACTTGTACCATTTAATATTTCTCCCCAATCTCTCGATTGATTTCAAGTAATGTACCGTCTCGTTACAGCATCCCAATTAATTCAACATAGTTTACCGTCAAGTTCAGTGATAGAGAAAACGAACGAGCTACGGTGTACCTTCCTTTTCGAACATCAGTAATTCTCTTTGAGCATCTCGTATAATCCCACTTTTATTCAATATTCCAACCAATTACTAAGACGATAGATGTCGCCAATTCCAATTCGATAAATTTTCCTCAACCGATCTAACATTTCAAAATATTCAGACTTAGATGTATCAAGTATTCCTTTCAAGTTCATTGTCATCCATGCCACCAAAGTTGATAAATCCTATTGCCACATTTTATTTCGATACCCTGATTCTCGTCGGTCAAATCTTGTACTCATCATCGTTCGCATCCATGCACTTTGTTTGCAACTTATAAATTTCCCAATCATGATCCATCTTCCAAATCGTACCATCCTTTAAATTGTACCACAATTCTACTCTAGCAACATTTTTTGCTGTACTCCAACATTTTCTTGTAATGACCAAGCCAACATATTTATCCTCTCGTATAGGTAACTATCATATTCCAGCAACATTAATTTCGAGGGTCATTCCTATTCATATTCGCCGATCTCGGCTACATGTACTATCCAATTCCGTCGTTACAATTATCCTCAATTCTGATCCGGTCAATAAAATTATCCCAACTGTCTCAAGGCACTACCATCAATTTTTGCAGCTCAATATCAATCGACCAATCCAACCAGTTCTAACAATTTCCAACATTTCAACCAAGGCAACTCAATTTCGAAACCAACATGATCCGTCATCCCATCCAACATTATAACATCAAATTTCCCAAATATCTATTCTATTCCAAAGCCTACCTTCCAACACATCTTACTCATTCCAACTATACTCACGCAACACCAATAGGAACATCCTATGATTTTCCAATAGTCAACTTAGCATACAGTCAAGTCTCTATGGTCAGCTAATCTAAGCTAAACCAGACGAATCATTCAGCTAACTCATATGAGATGGATAGCTATCAGGGACATACTTATCTCTTATCTTAGAGGCAACCAATTCTCATCATAGGGAAACTCTATGGTCTGACCAACTTAGGGACATGGGACACCACCCCAATCTTATGAACTTATTCCCAATACGGACAAATGAAGAACATAGCCAACCAATCTGAAAATCTGAAACTTAAGCAACCAACCGACATTCTAGGCAACCAACCGACACTCTAGTCAACCAACTAATAATCTAGGCAACCAACCGACAATCTAGACAACCAACCAACATTCTAATCAACCGACCGACATTCTAGGCAACCCACCGACAATCTAGGCAACCAGCCAACACTCTAGAGTCAAGTCATTCTACCCGTACTCATACTCGGGCCATATCCAATGAAGTCTCATTCTAGACTTACCCGTAACCGACCAAATCTATCCGACAATTCTATCCAACAATTCTATCCCACAATTCTATGGGTCAATCTCGAAGCTATCATATAAAACTTATCAATCGAATATCCCAAACTTTTAATTTCACTTCGCATAGACATAAGCATCACTTGTTCAATCCGACTTGCATCCTCCTATCGTTCTCAAATTGTCTATTCAATCGGGTCAACTATTCTGAGTCATCATCCGACATTACTATCTCAATAGTTTATCACTTATGATCTCCTCCTACGGTCTCTTTGCGACATATTCGTTTCCCACATTCTAGATCATCGATACGATCTGTACTCTCTTAACCAAAAAAATAAGGCAACTACATAATCATATTTCTTCCGAGCATCAATTATAAATTTTCTAGCACCAACACGGTCATCTCTTAGCAATTCACTGTTAACCATCAATATTTATTTTGCATCATCTCCCTGTGATTCCATAAGAAGATTTACTATTCATGCGCCGATCCAATCTCTATGGCACCAATCATCTAGCATTCGTATATCGGTCATCTTAGTGGATATGACGTAACTCATCAGCTAAGTCATAATCCAACAATTCTATATTCAACCCAACTTGTTATTCATGCGACAACATCATCTACCGACAGGGTCTCTACATATCACTGCACCTCGATACTTATTTGTATCCCAGCCATTCGACTCTCGTAAGGAACATCTATTCTTTCATGCATCAAGGGACAAGTACTCATTCTCTATGCCTCAAAATAGTCAAGGGTCATAACTTGTTAATTCGGGACACATCAAATTCTCTCAAGCACAACTGTACCACGTGCTAAGATCATCTATTCCTCAATCCCATTCTCAATCTTTTCGGTCGATGCAACTCCCTGTATCTTCTAAATCATTTGTAACATCCCGGTAAGCGTCTAACATTACCATCAATTTTGTCGATATCCAGCATGCAATTTCTTTTACTCAATTCCAACATCGTTCAATATTCGATCCATATTTGTTCTCGTAAAATCTTTCGATAGCAACACTACACCATCATTACCAAGCCTACAATCCTCCTTACCCAACTGATTCAAGTCTTCGCCTGAATCTGAAATTTTGTTTCCTTCTCAACCAAGGCATTCATTTCATATTCTCAATTCTCTTATTACCCAACATAATGCTAACCGACAAGGTCTAGCGATGGTTCATCCGAACACATCAAAATCTCGCAACGGGTCATCCAACTTAATCCTCAAGGGACATTCCTAGCCGTCATGTATCAATCGTAAGCTCAGCTACGATTTGATACCACCCAATACCTTATAGGCAAAACAATCATAAAATCATAAACACATCAAGGGTCAAGGGACATCTTATCATGACAAGGGTATATGTAATATACCACCCAGAGCTCAAGTCATTCCGATACAATATTCTCTCGCATCCAACCAACGTCCAATATGGACAATCCATCCTGCAGTGGTTATGCTGACCACAAATATCGACTCAAGATTCAGTCGATTCCCATTCATTGAAATCCATGCACATTCTGTTCTAACATACCAAGCCATCACCCACGGTCGATTGCTGCATAACAATCGACTCAAAGAATCCCACACATAAGACATCCAGCATACATCACAAACTTATTATCGTATCGTATTATTGTTATTATTTTTGGTATCTTTTAGAAATTCAACAAAACACACATATCACAGCCCACATATTTAGACTTATTGTATGGAACACCTAGTGAGAGGTTAGAATGGTCAACGAACTTTCAGTCAAGGGAACAACTTAGAATAGTTTGGAAGCAACACGGAATAATCGTAGAAGCACTATGAATCATCATAGAGGCAACTTTGATTTCATCGCAGAAGCAACTTTGAGTATTCGCAGAAGCAACTTTGATTCACCGTTGAAGCAACTTTGAATAATCGGGAAGCAATCTTTGAATCATCGCGGAAGCAGCTTAGAATCATCTTAGTAGCAACATTGATTTGAAACAAATTGAATAAGAATCCAAGGACGTAAAGCCGTGCTCTGATACCATTATGTCACGCCCGATCCCGGAGGATCGAAAACAAGCCACTAGGCGTGATGCCGTACAAGTCTAGATTGCACTTGTACAAGGAAAAACCTATTACAGTTTCTGGTAATTCTCAGAAAACATCAATAACACAGCGGAACCAAGCAGATAAATTGAAGTCACACAATTTATGAAGAAATGTATCTCTTTATTGATAATCAAAACACATTACAAGACTTGCAGCAGAATACAGAGTTTACAACTGATTACAAGACTAGCAGCGGAATACAGAGTTTACAACTTTTTACAAGGGCTCTCAAATAGCTAACTGAATGTATACACTTGCCCTTTAGGCTACAATGAATATACCGACTTCTTTACAATAACTTGCCAATATGGCTACAATCTCACTGGTACAACTGAGTTCCCCTGTTCCATACATTATGTCCCGTATAGCAGAAGACATCGTCTTGAAAGAAGAGCTTCTGCACACCCATCCGATTCATCGTTGCCAAGCACTGATTCACAGGATTTCCCCAAGCAAACACCTGTAATATTGCCCACAACGTGGGTTAGTACATCATCAATGTACTGGCGAGCGGTGTTAGCCCAACTCACCTAAGAAGACAGCACTAAGTAATCATGTTACAGAACATTATTATCAATGGTCTTTCTCGTTGTCTTAGGGTCAATTTCATGTTATAGCCGACAAGAAGTAAAGCATGCAAATCTCATAGCCAACATAATTTAAAGCATACTGTTATCACCCTTTGGTGATTCTTACCCACGGTCGTGTAGCCATCCCTGTACATTTATAATACTTACTCTGCCTGTACAAGATATTGTTAGGAACAATATCATGATTCAATATGATTATCACCGTTCAGGTGATTCTTACCGAAAAGACAACTATCCTTCCCTGTATTTGAGTAATAACTTACTCTGCCTGCATAAGACATCGTTAGCACCTGACCTATCTATATGAAGGTCACTGGCGACATGCCATCCTGGACCTGTCTTACTGGTATACAGCGCCCTTGCCAGTGTAGGTAGCTAGCCCCACTGTAAGTCCTGTATACCGTGCTACTACTTCAGTACTGCTACTACTTCAGCATTGGTTTCCCTTAGGACGAACCGGGTTCTATGGCCCAGGAATACCGTTTCGAGAAACCTACCTTGTCGACAAGTTGTCCATGACCATGCAACTATATGCAACTTATCTAAGAAGAAAACATATAATGCATGATAAGGAAAACTAAGCAAAACCATCATTCTCATTCGTATTGCCATCTTGCTATCTAGCCATCTTGCCTTGAGCCAATGCTCACATTATCATCTGCCCAATCCTAGGGTCTTGGTATAATCAACATTCTATATCGGCGACAGGATAATAGAATGTTATTACCCAATCCTTTTGCCACATCTTTGATACTACACATCTTTCCAGTCAAACTCAATGTACTTACCGCCCAATTCTGGGACTTAGCATCTGTTTTAGCATACATTCATTCGTATGCAGTTCAAGCATACTCACTGCCCAGTACTTGGGTCTTAACATCTGTTTTGCCATCTATTCATTGAGCCAAAGCTCGATATACTCACCGCCCAAGTATTTGGGACTTTGCTTTCACCTGTCATGTAATTCATCGCAACATCAGTACAAGCATACAATTCATCTAGCCACAACAGTTTACGTTCAGGTGATTATTATCTTTTATTATCTTTTCCGAATTCTATGCAAGGTGTTATCGAGCAACACAATAAGAAACATAGCACACTATCCTTTATTTTAAGGGTGAAGCTAAAGGATCTTAGAAGGGTTCAACACTACTCACATTCATAGGACGATTCCCGCCACGATTGCATAGACTTGCAAGCGATCCTTCGCATAATCCCAAGTCCAACAAGGCTTCATCGAACCAACCATCCATCATAAGACATCTTGCGGGTCGGGGCGTTACAGTTATATCCTATAGCTAGGGATGTTCTAGACTTGGTTATGTCCCAGAACTGCACAGGCGGTATACGCTAGTATACCGTCGGTGTACTATTCTGTGCTAACTGGGCAGAAAATATGTTCTATCAAAATTTATTGAGTTAGAAGTATATCATTGTCATGCCATCTGCTCTATAATAAGCCAAAACAACCCCTGGACTCTTCTGAATCGTATGACCATGTCTCCCTATCTTGCTGAACATGACTTTATTGTATTTAGGTCGCGTATAATGTTATTTTGCACTTGTGGGCGTATTTTTGTAGGGAATCTCGATCCCTAATTAACCTATTTCGGTCCGTAACGTATGTAATGAATATGGTATTTTAGAGCTTTAATTGATTTCAAGTTGAGTTTCTATTTCTAGAAAATATTGTACATGCTTACATCAAGTCATGTTTTTATTTACTTAAATAAACTCTTTTTTATTATCATTCTTATCATGCACACTATCATTGTAAATTAGGAAGGACTCTCATTCTAGTATAAGTACTCGTATATATTTTAAGTATATATATATCAAACCCGTGTATAGTCCAAAGAGACTTAGTCTAGTAGGACTTCTTTACTCGATCATATACCGGTACTCGTACTAGTCAGCCAAAGGTTGTATACCATGTTGTCTATAAATGTAGAATTAAAATGCTTGCATTGGTAATGTATCAATCAGTACTAATCGTGCTAGTGAAGATCTGACATGAGTTCGGCTCTAGTCAAGACCAGCCTTCGTGAGTATGACATCTAGGGCCAACTTACGAAAGACCACAACTAGTAAGCCTTGATGGCCTAGGTTAATTACATTTTAACTAATATAGATGCATCGGGACATGAGGAATTTGAGGCTTCGTGCGAACTTGTTGGCTAGGGCTTCCAAGATTGGTACCTCCATGATGTGTGGACCGGACCTACTTTTAGACACTTTGACCTCCAAAGGAACAGGCCTGTGATCCCCTTGTATGTATGATCATGATGTGATGAGATTATGTATTACGATATCCAATTTACTTTTAAGCATTTATTTCTTGCACCTATCAGCACATGTCTAGTATATGTTATCATGGTCAGCCTTGGTTATCTACAGCAAGCATACAACTTAAGTTTCCTCAACTAGCATTTTAGTAATCTGGATTGTGATAATCCTACCTAGTTAATTAGTAATTCGTAGCTTTACTTAGCCATGTTTGATCTGTTGGATCTTATTTTCCTGTATAGTTCAGACTTGCTCATGTCTTAACGGTTTTAGGTTAGTGGATTAGTCTGTTGATGATATTTCTCAACCCTTTGTTCTTGTTTGATTAGAAGGACTGACTAAAATTCTATCGAGAGGACATGAACCTCCATCGAATCCCAGACTATTTATCTTTCCCTACTCAAGTCAAGTCCTATTATCAAGACGTGCATAGGTACCGTACTCTCCTGACTCAGAACTGACTTGCATTAGTCATTTGCTACATGTACAAGTAAATGATACCAGTTATAAGCTCATGTACCCGTACAACTACAAGTATTTATTAATTCTTGACCTGCTATTTATATTTCTTAGGGTAAGGTATAGGGACATGGTCTACCGAAAGACAGCTTTCTAACTCTTGTTCTTATTTGATATAGAGTTATTGTAGTTATATCGATAAGACACGACTCTGTAGTCAGTATTTTTTCCTGTATTTTTATGTTTCTTGCTCGGTTGTTATTGGTTTTGTTTCCCTTAGAGCTTTCCTTGTGGTAATTATTATTTTGGAGTTTTAACTCCACTTATTTTGCAATGTCCAAATCTTAGCAGAGCCATAGTATCTTTTGTATCTCGCTCTCGCTAGTGACCACCTGAAGGCCAACGCACCAAGAGTGGGTTTTCTTTTCTCCGTTTTGTACATTTTGTCTATCTATTTGGGCATTTAGCCACTTGCATATGTTAGCCTGAGTTCTGGGAGGTTGTCTTCCCCTACAGGCAACTAATTCATGTATATAGACTACAACTATGTATGGACTCGTACTTGTATATATTGCTAGCATATAGTATTTGATACCACTAGCTTCAGGATCTTGTATGTTTTAGCATTTGGGATGCCATACATACGTTCATGTGATATATATTTCTTGTTTGTCTTGGATTGAAAATATAATCTTTGGACCATAGGAGTGTAGGAATGTTGAGCACTTCTAAGGGAGCGAATAGAGTGTGTATGTGCAGCAAAGATAATCACTAAATTAACATTTATATGCAGTGTCACAGATAAAAAGTGCTAGGCAGATGATAGCAAAATGTATAAAAGTTAAATGCGTAATGTAAAGAGCATCAGAAAAGCAAACTCATGACACATCGATATATACTGGTTTCCCTCTGAGAGGATGTGAAACCCATTTTCTGTGAATTAAATTATTATTAGTATTTCTATT